>JAODAL010024357.1:0-60717 GCA_025379985.1 Phyllomedusa bahiana | reverse complement strand
ATAAAACCAGGGTTTGGTAGTGAAGCCCAATGCATCTCTGGGAAAGAAGAGTGAAATGCCTCTTTCTATAGCATCCACTGTACACATTGCTCCTCTTTGGGGGGGGTTACATATATATATATATATATATATATCAGGTTCCCAAATGTCTAGCGAAAAAAACTTGTTTAGAGAAACTGTTGAGCCACTTACCAAATATCTTATTAAATCTTGCATATGCAATGATTAAAGTGGACTTACAAGGAGTAAGTGGTCATGCATATGTCCTATAATATACTTGAAGGGTAGGCCCAAAAAACGTTTGTTTGCAATGGCCAGTAGCTATATTTTATAGCTTCCCTGAAAACAATACATATATCCATAGGAGTACACATGAGTCCCACAAACTGATATTACCTGTTCTCCTCTAGGCTGGAGACAGCTCACACCTGTTTAAGGAGTCTTATTAGTTGGCACCTAACTCATTGGACAGCCCATCCCTGGACTGCCCTGTAGATCAGGCATCCTCAAACTGTGTCCCTGCAGCTGTTGGGAAACTACAACTCCCATCATGCATTTATATAATCTATAACAGTGGGCATGATGGGAGTTGTAGTTTCCCAACAGCTGGAGGGCCACAGTTTGAGGATGCCTGCTGTAGATGAAGTGCAGAAAGGCCAGCTCTCTTACTTATTTTTACCTGCTAAACAAAGTGAAAAAACTCTCCATTATCCATGCGTCATGGAATGGTCAATTAAGCCCTAAAAGCAAGTAAAGAACCTTAAGCTTAACACTAAACTTCCAATTTTTGCCCAAAATTTGACTCAAGCCGTCCTTAATCCAATTGCTTGACTGCATTGGAACTCCCATTGAAATAAATGTATAGTAGCTGCCTATGCGGGGCACTTCTCCATCCTGAAACTGAAGTCTTGGGGTCCTGTTCTCGTTAGAAAGAGTTTGGACTCGCACCTTTTAGAAAATGTGTGGCTTTATCATATTAATATTCTACAAACGTCTGAGACGCGAACAACCTGTAAAGGCTGTATGCATATGACTCTATTATGATATGTTTAATGTTCTGGTTGTACAGTCATTATCATTGCATCCATAGAAGTGTATGGCTCTCAATACTGACTACTTAGTGGCAGATAAATATGTTGGTACTATACATCTTACCTATACACCTTATCCAGCATCCTGATACACCATGTTCATGTTCCAAAGGTTTGAAGCCACCATTACTGTTACTGTCAGAGAGCTTAGCAGCCAATATAAAGCTACAAACATGGTTCTGTTTGGTCATTCCTCTGAGAAATTTGGAGAGTATTTCTGTTGAACACTTTCACAAGTACTACCAGCAGGTGACCTGTGTCTTTTACCTAAGTTACCTTCTCCTAATAACTACATGGTGCCAGATGCCATGTTTAGGCGTTGGCAAGATGTTCTTTCTTGGAATGATTTCCCTTTGTTCTCCAAATAAACCTTTAGTATTTGCAGCCTAAGCATAATGTCATATCCCAATCAGAGGACAAGCACATAAGCTGTGACATAGCGGCTGGGGACCAGATATTTGAAGAACCACTGGGGGAATAGAGACATGTCACAATACCCTGTTTCCCCGAAAATAAGACAGCGTCTTATATTAATTTTTGCTCCTAAAGATGCGCTATGTCTTATTTTCAGGGGGTGTCTTATTTTTCCATGAATAAATTATAGCATGCCATACTAGTGTGTGTGTATATAAAGATCTTAAAGTTTAGAGTCACAAACCATAGGATATATGTATGCAAAGGACATTTTATCTCAAAGGATGGCAAATATGACATGTTGGGACTTGTAGAACTAGAAGTTCCAGCATGCCCCATCAGCCATTCTGTGAAATGTGTGTGTTAGTATCTTTGTTCTGTTCTCCCCCCTCTTCCCTCTGTTACTTACATGTACTTCCTGTCTCCTCTCCTTGATGTTCAGGACCTGTGGTGACATCAGTCACATGACCTCCCTTCACAGGTCCTTCAGCCCTCTAATGATTTCCGCTACGTCTTATTTTCGGGGGGTGCCTTATATTAGGGAATTCAACAAAATCTCTACTATGTCTTACTTTCAGGGGTGCCTTATTTTCGGGGAATCACGGTAGGAGCAACAGAGAAGGGAATATGGTGATTTTTCTTTTGCCGTGCATTTTCCACAGGAAAATCTGCATCAAAATCTGCATGATTTGGTATGGATATACTGCTACAGATTTCCCATAGGAGTCCTGCAAAATTGTTGTAGAAATTTCCCATCACAATTCTGCAATGTGTGAACATATCCTAAGAGTTTTTATTTCACTGCACCTTGGCATCGGATGCTAAAATATCTGTGTATGCGGATTCACGTGAATGATGATGACATGCAAGACCAAGCAAAGCCCATGGACAAAGATGGCACTGTTTTTTGTACAATTTATTTTTTTTTTAAATTTTCTTTTGTAACTATAATAAAACTCCCTCAACGTCCCCAAGTAGAATACTATATCTAGCAAGGGTGCGTGAAAAAGTGAATCAAAAAGATTTATACATTTTATGACTTTAACTAAAAAAAAAAAAGTAAATGACACACGAGGTTTTTATGGAGATAGAGATTTATAAACTCTCCTTTCTCCTTGTCAATAGAGTGCACTAACAAAGACCGATCAGCTCTCGCAGTGTCAGACAGGGAAGGGATCCACCTGACTGGCAAGGGGAACGATAACACTAGTTGTCAATTTAGTCATATATTTCCAGGTGAACAGGAGAATGGCACACGATGTTTGACAAAAATATGCTCCAGAATTGTTGTTTTATGGGGAAATGAGTGTCAGTATTGCTGGGTTATGTGACATTACAAAATCTGAATTTAGGGTGACATGTATGATCAGGTCTTCATCCTTTTCTGGTGTAAAATAAGTAAGCAGTCTACGATGTCTAATGCAGCAAACGAATGTGTTAGGCGCATTGTTCTTAAGACCCTTTTTAATGCGCCTAACATGAGGGGACGCTCTCGGGGCGACACGCACCAGACTCATAATATTAGACATATATTAATGTGGTTCAGCAAAACTAGGCGCATTACTGCTCGAACAGGCAGACCTATTTCAACGTGATCTGCCTGAGCCTGAGGAGTCAAAGTGGAGCTGGATTTGCTGTTAGGGGAAAAAAAGATCCTTTATTTCTCAACTTACACCAGTACAATAATAAAAAGTGATTTCTGATAATTAGCAAACTATATAAAATTAAATTATTTAAATGTAGTAAAAATGTTATCTAATAAAATTAATATAAAAATATATAATATCCAAAAAATATAAAAATATCTCCTATAAAATGTACTTAAAATTAAAAGAATCTAAAACAATAAATAACCCACTGATTATGTTTTTCTGATTTTGAAATTTTTCAGTTTTACTACATTAAATTTAAATGTATTTTTGCTGCTCTCACCCTTTATACAATAAGAACCAACACAGCACAGGTATTGCTGGGACCTGTGGTCCACCAAGCAGGATCAGTACCATAGTTTCTATTCACTGACATGCTATTCTAATGACTTTTCTCTTATTTCCAGCCTGTCCATAACCTTAATACATGTTTGGCACATTACGCCTAAGTTCCGTAATGCGCCAAACCCACAGTTGAGGTGCAATGAACTTTAGACACCATTTATGAACGCACAAAAACCACTTATCCACTTATACACTGAAAAATAGATGAGAAAATGAACTTTGATGTGCCTAGTTTTTTACATGTCTCCATGGTGTCAATAATTTTGAGTTTCCAGTTGAAGTGATTAATATATACTCATATATTCTGCTGAGATACAGCATTATCAGACACTTTTAGATGTAGAAAAGACAAGATTTAGATGGTTGCCAATGGTTATAAGTGCTTTATGATTCCTTGGCATTTAGTATTATTTTGTAATCTGTGTCAGTTCTTTGCTTGCTTTTTGGCTGGGGGTGGGGAGGAACTGCACCCGGGGATTTTTTTTCTCATTTTAGAGTATTTTTTTCTCAGGGTTGGTTAGCTTTCCCCTGTTTTTCCAGCTGAATGCCATATATTATAGAAGAGACTATATAACCCAATCCTTTCATTTCCCAGCAGAGACTATAACTTGAAGGGAAAAAGTAGTTTAATGTAAATGAAAGCTTTCCCCGTATTTATTCTTAAGAATTACACTTATGAGCACTTTTCCTGGAAATACAGTACCTGCTGTAAAAGAGTTGCAGTAAGAGCTGTAACATTTTTCAGCTCTATTAATCATAGTGTAGACTAACTCTGGGGTACTGTAGCTATGCAGTTTATCCATCAGATGGTGCTATTGTACTTGAAAATAACTAAATGTAACCTTAGTGGCTGTGTTTTGTTTGTTATTAGTTAATATTATAATGTATTAGTTATATACTGCTATCTTGTTTTACTGCGTCCCAGTTAACATTTTATTTTGCCCAAATTTATATTCATAAAGAAGAAATAAAACAATAGGAAAAGAGTAGAAAGTTACAGAAATGGAGGTATAGCCTGAGGGCTTAAAGACTACAAAAGCATCAATGAAGACGTTAAACATATAAATATCGACATGTGGTCAAAATCAGAAGAAATTCAGTTCCATGTTGAGAAGACGAAAAGGGAAAAAAAAGGTTTACAATAACTATAGGGGCAGTCTCTTGCCCTGTCTCAACATTAAGTGACCCAGAAATAAGTGACAGAGAGCTAACTGTCAATTAACAATTAACAACAATGGCTGAAACCAACGTTTAACATCCTGTGAGGGGAAAAAAGGTCAAAGAGGAGGGTGTGCAAAAGAATGAGAGTGAGACGGAAGAAAAGAAAAGGAAGGAGAATATGGCGAAAAAATTCTTATGGGACACAGACAGATAGACAGACAGGTAGATAAATAGATAGATAGATAAAGGATGAGAAATAGATAGATGGATATCATACACGGAAAATTGTCTTGTAGCTATTTGTATGTATTTATATAGTGTTATTTTATACAAATATATTTTTGTAGACCCTGCAAACCACACTGTTCTGCAAACACATAGAATTGAGTCAGCAGCTCTTCAGACACCAAAAGGCAAATAAGATCTGGATATATATAATTTTTCAGAAAGCATTTCTACTGCATAAAATATTAAAAATTTTGAGGCACTTAGCATACATTTGTAATCAAAAACTGTGAGGGCCCATCCACTAAGGTGGCCTCCGTTCAGATGGGACCTACTCTAGACAAAGTTTCATATTATTGGACAGGGCCCAGTACAATCCTTTGCTTGGGGGCCCATAATGCTGTTAAGATGATCCTAGATAGATATTAGATAGATAATTAGATAGATAACATACTGTGCCAAAGTGTTAGGCAGGTGTGGAAAATATGAAGAACAAACACACATGTGGTCAGCTCATCCAACATTATACACTGGAGGCGGTGGTGCACGGAGGAAGGCAGCGGGCAAGCCGCCGATGCATACAGTTCTGAAACGAAAATATATCCAGCACCTAGGAATGAAATCTTCATTTATTTATAAATCCATTAAAATAATGAACAGTGGCATAAGCAATCAAAACTGACGCGTTTCGGGACAAACTTCCTTATTCGTAGCATATACATAAACAGAATGTCAAGACATTTAAAAGGATAGGTAACCAATCCAATCAAAGCATATGTGCACATGACTTAAACCCGCGTTATAGCTACACAAGAACCCAAACCATCCATAGCAGGTAACGTGAAAACACATATGTTGCTGAACAACAATGAAACAAGTCTAAACCATATCTAATTTGTAAAGTGCTGCGGAATATGTTGCCGCTATATAAATAAAGATTATTATTATTAATAGATATATAACAAATCATTTCTAAAAATCATACCATGTGGAAACCTGGAAACGCCAGATCCTAAAAGCTTCAGGTCCATACATGCCAACTCTCCCGCTTTTGACAGGAGGATCTCGCTAATGGGGCTCACCCCCCGCCACCCCTGCAGAGTCGGCGAACCTCGCACCGCCAGCAGGCAGCGGAGGTTCTTTGAATGACCGAGGCAGCAGAGTAGCGTCAGGACGCTACTCTGGCGCCGCCGGGCCATTCCTACAGGCGGGTGAAGCGGACGCCGCTGCCGCTTCACTCGCCCGGCTAGTCTGCAGGGAGGAGGCTGGAGGTATCGTTCCCTCCTCCCTTCTCCCCCCTGTATGTACAGCGCCGGCTAGTCTCACTGTGCAGGGAGGAGGCAGGAGGGATCGTTCCCCTCCTCCCTTCTCCCCCTGTATACATACACCTCAGTGTCGCAGGGGGTGTGACGCGCGGCTACACTCACATCCCCTGCAATGCTGAGAGTACTCAGTCGGCAGCCTCTGGACCTGGCTGCGCTGCAGGGAGCCTGGTGAGATAAGTAGATTTTATTATTTTATTTTCATTAGCTGTGGGGGGCACTGTCTGGCTAATGGGGGCATCTACCTGACTACAAGGGGCAATACCTGGCTACAAGGGGCACTGTCTGGCTAATGAGGGCATCTACCTGGCTACAAGGGGCAATACCTGGCTACAAGGGGCAGTGTCTGGATAATGGGGGCACTGTCTGGCTAATGGGGGCATCTACCTGACTACAAAGGGCAATACCTGGCTGCAAGGGGCACTGTCTGGCTAAAAGAGGGCACTGTCAGGCTAATGGGGGCATCTACCTGGCTACAAGAGGGCACTGTCTGGCTAATGGGGGCATCTACCTGACTACAAAGGAAACTGTCTGACTAATGGGGGCATCTACCTGACTACAAGGGACAATACCTGACTACAACGGGCACTGTCTGACTAATGGGGGCATCTACCTGACTACAAGGGGCAATACCTGGCTACAAGGGGCATTGTCTGGCTAATGGGGGCATCTACCTGACTACAAGGAGCAATACCTGGCTACAAGAGGCACT
This sequence comes from Phyllomedusa bahiana, assembly GCA_025379985.1. Classification (NCBI taxonomy): domain Eukaryota; kingdom Metazoa; phylum Chordata; class Amphibia; order Anura; family Hylidae; genus Phyllomedusa; species Phyllomedusa bahiana. Next base: position 53,798 of record JAODAL010024357.1, on the reverse strand, counting down.
GTCTGGCAAATGGGGACACTGTCTAGCTAGTAGGGGCATCTACCTGACTACAAGGGGCAATACCTGGCCACAAGAGGCACTGTCTGGCTAATGGGTCCACTGTATGACTAATGGGGGCATCTACCTGACTACAAGGGGCAATACCTGGCTACAAGGGGCACTGTCTGGCTAATGGGGGCATCTAACTGACTACAAGGGGAAATACCTGGCTAATAGGGCACTGTCTGGCTAATAGGGGCATCTACCTGGCTACAAGGGGTAATACCTGGCTAATGGGGGCAATACCTGGCTAATGGGGGAAATACCTGGCTACAAGTGGGCACTACCTGGCCTTATGGAGCACTACCTGGCTACAAGGGGGCACTGCCTAGCTACAAGGGGGCATCTACCTGGCTGTAAGGGGCATCTACCTGGCTGTAAGGGGCATCTACCTGACTATAAGGGCTACTACCTGGCTATAATGGGCACTACCTGGATAAAGGGGGCTACTACCTGGCTAGTGGGGGCAACAACCTGGTTTTCTTCCAGAGCCGTTATGCAATTAGGTGGAGTGGGTGTGGCTTTTTCAAAGGGGTGTGGCTCGCCAACAAGATGGACGTGGCCATGCAAATATTTTGCTGCGCGCGCTGCCACTTCTAATCTCCTGCTTTTCCACTTTCAAAAGTTGGCAAGTATGTTCACGGTGTAATAAAAGAGCTTGTGAAGAGGAGGAAATAGAAAAGCTCTTTTATTACGACGTGAAGCTTTATGGATCTGGCATCTAAGAACTAGGGGCCACATGTATGAAAACTGTCTAGGTCTAAAATTCAATCTGTTGCCCAAAAGCAACCAATCAGAGCGCCCCTTTCATTTTCCAAGAGCACTATATGAAATTAACGGGGGCACTCTGATTGGTTGCTATGGGCAACAAAGTGAGATTGAGACCTAGACAGTTTTCATACATGTGGCCCTAGGTTTCCACATGGTATGATATGAGAAATGATTTGTTATATATCTATTAGATACGGTTGATATTCTGTTTATGTATTTGCTACGAGTAAGGAAGTTTGTCCCGAAACGCGTCAGTTTTGATTGCTTACACCACTGTTCATTGTTTTAATGGATTTATAAGTAAATGTAGATTTTATTCCTTAATGTTCAAGATATTGTTGTTTTGGAACTGTAGAAAATAGCTGTAATGCAGAATGTTTTTTTAACTCCTTAATGACCCCCCCCCGACTTTAGACGTCGCTGGGGCGGGTTGTTCGCCTGCAGCGACGTCTAAAGACGTCGCTGCAAGCACCGGAGTTTGCGGCTCCCGGGCGCCACAGCTCCACTGAGATCGGGGATGTATTACACAGCCCTGATCCCAGAACATCCCCTGCAAGCACCGGGGAGCAGAGGAAACCTCCGCAACCCGGTGCTTTAACCCTTTGATTGCGGTGGTGCGTTACCGCAGCGCAATCAAAGGGTTCCTGTGCTCTGTGGGGGATCGGGAAAACTCGTCACCCGACAGAGCCCAGGAAAAAAGGCTGCACAGTCACCCTGGGACTTAGAGTGGCCCCAGAGCTGTCTGTGTACTAAGCCAGTGACTAGGATTCACTGTGTGCTGCCCTAATCACTGCCTGTGTGAGACTGACACAGATTAGAATGTATTAGCATATATGTATATGCTAATACATTACTCAATGTAAAAAATAATTTTTTTTTTTTTTTTTAAAACAGTTCTCATTTCATGGGATTTAAAAAAAAAAGTAAAAAAACACATAAAAAGTGTAAAAAAAGAATAAAAAATAAAGAATAAAAAAAAATTAATAAAAAATAATTGTGTATACATAACACACACACACACACAAAAACCTACACATATTAGGTATCCACACGACCGTAATATCCTGTAGAATTAATCTAACAAGTTATTAAGTGTTAAATGTGAATGGTGTAAAAAACTAAAATAAAAAAAATTCTGCAATTATTTATAAGCGAATTTAAACTATTGTCCCATAAAGTACAACTTGTCTCGAATAAAATGAGGCCTCATACAACTGCGTCATTGAAAAAATAAAAAAGTTACAACTGTTGAAACGCAAGGAGGCAAAAACGAAAAAGTGTTCTGGTCATTAACTACTTTTCAGGTGTTCGGCTTAAGGGGTTAAAAAAAAGAAGTGTTCATTTATTTTTATCAATTTTATCAATTAATTCCAACAGTATCAGTTCTTCTAGGTATATCTGTAAACAGTCTTTGAAAGTCCTCGGCCAGGTGGTTGTTTCAAACATCTTAGAGAAGTAACGTCAGATCTTCTGTGGGTGTAGGCTGCTCACATGCTTCTGTATCCTAAACAGATTTGATGGTGAGATCAGAGCTCTATGGGGCCAAGTCATCACTTCCAGGACTCCAAACACAAAGTGTGATCATGGAAAATATTGATTTGATTTAGATTTTCAGGGAAGGCCTAATATTTCTAAGCTTGGAAAATTGTACTATGTCTTATTTTCAGGGGATGTCTTACTTTCGGGGAAACACGTCCCCTCAGTAAGGCAGGTATATAGATATATGTCCCCTCAGTAAGGCAGGTATATATGTCCCCTCACTTAGGCAGGTATATATATGGGCCCCACAGGCAGGTATATATGTCTCCCCTCAAGCAGGTATATATATGTCCCCTCAGTTAGACAGGTATATGTCCCCTCAGCTAGGCAGGTATATATGTCCCCTCAGTTAAGCAGGTATATATATATATATATATATATATATATATATATATATATATATAACGTAAAAAATCCACGGCACTCCTCAGAATATCAAGCAACGAAAGTGCTTTATTCCTCCATGCTGAAAGAAGGCAACGTTTCAGGACCTTTGTCCTGTGAGGGGACTGAAACGTTGCCTTCTTTCAGCATGCCTTCAGCATGCCTTCTTTTAATTTTTCGAAACCACCTGTGATTTGAAAACCAGCAAAACACGACATACATTTGAAAGAAACGCTTGGATTTTACCTGTGCCAAGCATTTTGTCGAGCAGTCTTTCCAAAGGGGAATTTAAATGCAGGTGATAGGGGAGTACCCCTCTTAAAAGAGGAGGTGAAGGATTACAATATTGAAGAAAAAGGAATTGAGAGGGTTTTATGGTTAAATGTGTTAAACCGAATGGTTGAATGTTATTTTAAAGATCTGAGAAGATGGTAATATTTTTCCCCTCTGTTTGGAGATCTCATTTTTTCCTACTTAGTTTGGGTGATTGTGTTTTTAATTATTATTTATTTATTATATTTTTTCAAAAAATTTTATTACCTTTTTTTTCTCTCCTTTTCCTTTTTTATCTAAAAACTGAGGGGGACGATGAACTTTTTTTCTCTAATTTTTTTTTATGATTTTAATTAATTTTTTTCTAATTTTTTTTCTTTTTTTTCATTTCATTTTTTGAATAAATAAAAAATTTTTTTTTTGGGGGTCTCTTGTTCTGTCCTGCCGTGTCCTTTGGGTCATAACTTTCGTCCCAGTAGTATTGCACTCCTCTATGGATCCCCAAGCATTTATTAATTAACTCTAGAGTGTTATAGTCTGCATTTTTTGGACTTATGTGTCTGTGGCGGGGGTTTTTATTAAATGACATAAGGAGATCACCAGTTTTAGGAGCAGTGTACAATGCGGACGCAGGGCTTTTAAATTTTTTAGAAGCTTTGTGCGTGCACGTTGTGGTTCTTTGAGCTGCTCATCATATAGAGTATTCTTGAATGGTTTTTATCACTTGTTCTCCTTTCCATACATTTTTTAAGGATCCTTGACCACTTAATTTTACATCTTTTTGCCCAAAGGGGTTACACTCTAGGGAAAATTTTTTCTTAACATGGTCTGTATCATTGTACCGTCACATGAGCCCGGTGCTGTTTTCAGATCGAGCTCGGTTTTATTGGCTTCCCTTTTTAATATGGCGCTGTATGTTCAAGCCAGGGCGCATCGGGATGTTCCCTTGAGTCGAGTGCTTTCTCCTGGGTTTCGGGGGGGTTTTTTCCCCGGGCATGCCCCGGGACAGTCCATAGGACGCCCGGGGTTTTAGGGTTACTTTGGTTTAAACAAGGCATTTGTTTTTTAAATTTTTTATTTATGTTAAAAAGTGGGTTGGAGGAATTTTATCCCCCCCCATCCCTTCATGCTCATTATTAAGATTAATACTGTACGTTTTTATTTTACTTTCCAAAAAAAACTTAAAATGGGTTCCTTACACTGTTTCATATATTTTTGTATGATTTTTTGATCACTATATCACTTTGAGATTGCTAATTAAAAGAATTAGAGATGGGGGAATTTCCAAAAAATTCGATTCGGCACTTTGCCGAATTTTCCGACAAAAATTTGTTTTGGTCCGAATTACTTCGGGACAATCACGTTAAAAACAGCTATTTTCCAGGCTGCCCAGAGCCTGCAGGGTCTGTAGAACATTGTGCCATCTTAAATATGCAGAGGGACCCCCCTTGGTTGGTCTTCATACAATGTTGTGTTTTAGTACTAGACACGCACATGACTTCCGCCGCTCATAGAATCGCTTCAAAATAAAATTCCCAGGGCACATATGGCGGCAAAAATGACAAAAAAACTGAAGCAGGAACGAGCCTGATAAAGTCCATGGCAGCAAAAGCTGAAAAAAACTCAAACTAGAGCTAGGTGGCAACATTCGTGACCGCGTGTGGAGGTGACGGCGGCAGCCACAGCGAGCATGAGGTCAAAAAAAACCAAGACGTGGAAAATGACTTCTGGAAGTGGCAAAACAGTACCACCGCAGAGTGCACAATGACACAGTGTGGAGTCAACGGTTGGCAGGCAGCATGAGTCAGGCAGTGCATCAATGACAAATTCTGGACTGGCAAAAAAGTATCAGGCAAAGAGTGGTACAAATGACACAGTGTGGAGGGCACGGCAGGAGCAACAGCAGCAGCATAAGGTCAGACAGTGGCACAATGAATGACACAGTGTGGAGGGCACGGCAGCAGCCACATCAGCAGCATGAGGTCAGACAGTGGCACAATGACAAATTCTGAGTGCAAAAAACAGGAGAAGGCCACATGTGGAGGCACGGTAGAGCAGCCACGGCAGCAAGCATGAGGTCAACATGGCACAATGACGACAAGTGGGGGGTGGGTGGAGCACGACAGAGTCACGCAGCAGCAAATGAAGTCAGAGAGTGGCACAATGACATTCTGCAGGTGGCAAAATAGTATTAGCCACAGAGCGGCACAATGACTAGAGAGCGAGTCACGGCGGCAGCAGCATGAGGTCAGGCAGTGGCACAATGACAGAGAGAGTGGAGGTGAATGACAGGAGCAACACATGAGTCAGTGAGTGGCACAATGACATTCTGGAGTGGCAAAACAGTACCAGGCCGCAGAGTGGCAACAATGACACAGTGTGGATGCATGGCAACAGCAACAGCCGCATCAGCATGAGCACATAAGTGAGCACAATGACAGATGTTGAGGTGGTTGGCAATACCAGTCCCTTGTAAGACGGTGGTAGGCAGATGGAGAAACTATCATCAGATGTGGGGCCATCATGGCGGGTGGCGGCATCAGAAAGTGGCTAAGGCAGGTAGTTTGGAACCCAGACTGACGCCTAAGACATTGTGTGTGTGAAATCCTGGCCGATCCACGCCTGATTCATCATGACAAAAGGACAGTCGATCACATTTCCCGTGACAAGCGGGTTCTCCTTGGGTAACGATGGCCCCGCCGCACTGAACACCCGCTCCTGATGACCACACTACGGCCGGGCAGGAACCGACTTCTCCGACCTGCAAACTCGCAAGTTGCGGCCATACAACCAGTTTTGGCTGCCCAGTAGTCCAGCGGATCGTCTAACTGGGTGGCAGAGTGCTGTCCAAGTAGGCCCACAACCTGTTGGTCAGAATGCTCCATGTCCTGCTGCGCTGCTGCTGGTGACTGCCCTCCTCACTAGGCGGGTGAAGGAAGCTGCTCATTAGTGACTCCAGACTTAGGTTACTGCTGATGGAGCTTGGTACTGCTCCTACCCTCCCCCCCAACTTCCCGCAGCGCCGCGGCAGTAGTACGTAGCGCGAGGGAACCCCCCGGTCAGACCTGTCAAGGAGGGACGATTGCCGCACATAGGCAGCGGCCAACTGATTACAGGAGGATTTCACCTATAGTATTGAGTTTCTTCACCTCTCAATAGCTGGAAAAAGGCTCCCATTTTAGGACCGGTAGCGAGGTTCGCAATAGGTGGAGAGCCAGAATCATCCTCTGCCGATCTGACTATTCGGCTGTCACTACCATGCAAATAAGAATGCTGCGGGACACTGCAAAAGTGACTCCGAGGGGCTCCCGCCTCCATTTCACTGTATACTGGCCACGGTGCTTAGGGAGTCATCTGCCACGTCTTCCTCATCTCCAACCACCTCCACCAGCTGCTCCTGCTCCCCCTCTCATGTCACCTGGGTAGAAAATCCACTCATTTCACCAACAAAGCTTCTGCTCCCAAATGACCCTCCTCGTCCTCCTCCTCCTTTTTCAGTCCCCCACCGGACTCATGGCCACGAGATTAAGTCGCCACATCTCCAGTCCCCTGCCCATAGCAGATTTTTCACATCTGTTCCAGGACATGAAGCATGGAATGACTTCTTCATTCCTTAGTACCTGGCGGCTGACAGATAACGTGGCCTCCTCCGATATGGCCTCAACAAACGGCAGGTGTCACGCATGAGCTGCCACTGGCTGACATCAAAGTTACAACCAGGGGAGTACTTCTGTCTGCCTGGATCATTCAAAAAATCGTTAATGCCTTCTCTACTGTTCATACAGTCGTCCAACCTGTGCAGGCAGAGAATTTCCAGCGGGTGGAAACATCGCATATCAGAGCGTGTTGGGGAGCCGTTCTGCCGCTGCAACTCGAGGAGAGTGTTTTCATGGCTTTGTACGAATTGGATAAAAGTGCATGCACATTTCCTGGCCATCTTTCAGAATGTTTCTGAAGATCGTGGAAGACTTCAGGACCTTTTTACAAACAGATTGAACAAATGTGCCACGCAGGGCGCATGGACATCCCTCCTCGGTGGCAGCGATGACACCATTTCCTCCCATTGTCCGTCACCATGGTTCCGATTTGCAGTTGGCGCGGAGAAAGCCACACATCGATTTCTTGCTGCATGACGCGGAGCAGTTCCTCCCCTGTGTGACTTCGTTCGCCGAGGCAAGCTAGGTGTAGAACTGCGTGACACCGCTGTGCCCTACACATGTGGTATGATGGAGCATACTTGTGGAGGCTGAGATGGTGGTGGTGGTGGGAGGAGGAGGAGGCGGACATTGGCGCAGGAGCAGCAGTTTGACACCGTGGAGGAGAAAGCGGCGTCTCCTGTCCAAGTTGTTGGTGTGCCTGGGCAGGAAGCACATTCACCCAGTGGGCCGTAAAGGACATGTACTGGCCCTGACCGTAGTTACAGCTCCAGACGTCCGCTGCCGTGTACCTTGGAACAAACCGATAAGCTCAAGGACTGACCCACTTTCTGTTCTACAAAATTTATGAAGTGCTGGTACTGCCTTTTGGAAAAGAAATAACGGCTAGGAACTCTCCATCTCGGCTCGGCACAAGCCATTAGTTCTCTGAATGGTGCAGAGTCCACCATTTGGAAAGGGAGGGACTGCAGTACCAACAACTTGGACAGGAGCACGGTCAGCTGCTGCACCTTAGGAGGGTTGGACGCATACTGTTGTCTCTTTACAATCGCCTCTCTGAACGACTGCTGGCGCCATGAGTAGGGGGAGCAGGAGCATCTGACCGGAGAGGATGTCAAAGAGAAACAGCTGCCTTCTGCAGAGGTGGTGGAGCCTTGACTGGCTGAAATGGCATGCGTGCCACTGGCCGCTGCTGCTGCGGCAGCGGCAGGATGGACCACCACATCTGAGCCACGTTTCTCCCAGGCCACCGGCTGGTGACGCTGCATGTGTTGACGCAGGGCCGTTGTGCCAACGTTAGCTCCCTGGCCACGCTTCACTTTCTGCCCACAGATATCTACATATACCCATATTCGGCTCCTCCGGTGTCTTAGCAAAGAACTGCCACACCGCCGAGTAGCTGATTTTACCGCCAACGCTCCGCACTGAGTGACTACTGCCGCCCCTGCCTCGCTGAGCCCCTGTGCCGCTACTGTCTTGGACCTGCGAAGCGGGTTTTCTACACCGTGGCCGCTTGGCTCCCGACCTCACACTGCTGCTACCCAGCTGACTCACGGCCACACAACCCCACTTGCTGCTGCGCCGCTGCCTGACTCCAAGCTGACGCCCTCTTCCCTCCTGACGATGATGAAGCCCTTGCTTCACCCGGCTCCAATTGGCGTCGTCAACATCAATTCATCTATTTGTGTTATCATCGCACTACTTCGCTCATCACCGGTCATTGTAAGCCGAGCTGACCTCTCACCACATGACTCCTACCATGCCACTCTCCCACATCGTATACTTTGCCGCCCCAACTGCAAGAAGCTGGGATATTGCCCCGATTTCTTCGCTGCCTCCGTAGCTGCTGACTTGCCCTCCTCAATTGTTCATCCCGCTATAATAGTGCGCTGAGATCCCAGACCACATAGTAGATCCCTGGCTGAGAGGACTGGATTGGACATAGGCGGCTGAGGACTAGAGATGCCGCTGACCCCTCCACGGCCATCTCCAACTAAGTGTTGTGTTCTGAGGTATCCCACCGACTCTTTGGCCTGGGTTGTTCAGATGTCATCTTGGTGTAAGAGGATGACCTAGTCCGAACCAATCAAAGAACCCTTGTTGCTGAACAACACACGTCCGCGTAGATTACAGCGGCATGATGAGGCCTCACCGAGTGACCCCTGCTGCGACGTCCCCTGGCTGTGGCTGCGACCTGGGCCCGTTTCAGATATGTTTGTGCCACGCCACTCGCAAGTTGCAGAGCCTGCCCACCATCTCTGTCCTGACATACACTGTTTGTTCTAAAATGTACAGACACTGATTTGATTTGAAGCTATCTGTTATATGAATAAATAACACCTCTTTTTTGACTCCAATGAACCAGTATCAAGCTTGGTAACCCTTGGATAAAAATTGCTATACACAAATGGCCAGTAAAAAATTAACTTGTATGTGTCGTTTACAAGCACTTGTGTTTTTACTAAATGTAAAGCACAAACAGGCTTAATTAACCATCGCTTGTGAATTATGCTACAAGACAAAAGTATATATTTCGGTGTTGAAAAAGAGACGGTTTAGTTTGTCAGCACAGCAGCAAAACGAACGCTTAATTAACCCCTGGATGTAAATTGCGCAATAGAAATGAGCCCACCACAAACTAGTAGCTTTGTAGCGTGTTACAATTTGGTCGTGTTTTCTACGCCACACACAAGATATACATTTGTAATTTGCCTATGCTTGTTAATTAGGCTACCATAAAAAAAATATATATATTTGGCGTTGAAAAAGACGGTTATTTTTTTGTCAGCACACCAGTCAAAACAACGCTTAAATTTAACCCCTTGATGTAAATTGCGCCAAAGAATTGAGCCGCACAAACTAGTACGTGTTACAATGCGTGTTTTCTTCTTCTACGCCACACAACAAGGAGATACAGTTGTTAATTTTGCCTTTGCTTGTGAATTAGGCTACCAACTAAATATATATATATTTGGCGTTGAAAAAAGACGGTTTATTTTTTGTCAGCACAACCAGCAAAACAAATGCTTAATTACCCCTGGATGTAAATTTGACGCCAAGAATTGAGCCGCACAAACCTAGTAGCTTGTTACAAATGCGTGTTTTTCCTACGCCACACACAAGAAGATACAGTGTAATTTGATGCCTTTGCTTGTGATTTAGGCTAACCAAAAAAGAAAAATATATATTTGTGGCGTGTGAAAAGAGCGGTTAATTTTGGTCAGCACAGCTTCCAGCAAAACAACGCTTACCGGACCCAGCCGTAATTAACCCCTGATGTAAATTTGGCGCCAAAGAATTGAGCCGCACCAAAACTAGTACGTGTTACAATTGCGTTTTTTTCTAAGCCAGCACAACAAGAGATACAGTTTTAATTTGCTTTGCTTGTGAATTGAGGCTACCAAAAAAAAAAAATAATATATTTGGCGTTTGAAAAAGGACGGGTTTATTTTTTGTCAGCACACCAGCAAAATCAACGCTTAATTAACCCCTGGAATGTAAATTGCCCAAAAATTGAGCCGCAAAACTGGGGGGGGGGGGTGTGGGGGAGTAGCGTGTTACAATTGCGTGTTTTCTACGCCACACAACAAGAGATACAGTTGTAATTTGCCTTTGCTTGTGAAATAGGCTACAAAAAAAAAATATATATTTGGCCGTTTGAAAATATAACGGTTATTTTTTGTCAGCATTACACCAGCAAAACAACGCATAAAATAACCCTGGATGTAAATTGCGCCAAATGAATTGAGCCGCACGTAACTAGTAGCGCGTGTTACAATTGCGTGTTTTCTACGCCACACAACAAGAGAAACAGTTGTTTTTTGACCTTTGCTTGTGAATTATGCTACCCAAAAAAAATATATATATTTGGCGTTGAAAAAGACGGTTTTTATTTTTGTCAGCACACCCACACCAAGCAAAACAACGCTTAATTAACCCCTGGATGTAAAATTGCGCAAAGAATTGGCGGCACAAACTAGTAGCGTGTTACAATTGCTGTTTATCTTTCTACGCACACAACAAAGAGATACAGTTGTAATTTGCCTTAGCTTGTAGAATTAGGCTACCAAAAAAAAAATAATGATATTTGGCGTTGAAAATGACGTTGTAATTTTTGTCAGCACAAAACCAGCAAAACAACGCTTAATTAACCCTGGATTAAATTGCGCCAAAGAATTGGAGCGCACAAACTAGTACGTGTACAATAGCGTGTTTTCTACGCCACATCACAACAGAGATACAGTTGAAATTGCCTTTGCTATGTGAAATAAAGCTACAAAAAAAAAAATATATATTTGTCGTTGAAAAAGACGGTTTATTTTTGTCAGCACACCAGCAAAACAACGCTTAATTAACCCCTGGATGTAAATTGCGCCAAAGAATTGAGCCGCACAAACTAGTAGCGTGTTACAATTGCGTCATGTCTACGCCACACAACAAGAGATACAGATGTAATTAGCCTTTGCTAGAGAATTAGGCTACCAAAAAAATATATAAATATTATGGCGTATGAAAAAGCACGGTTTATTTTGTCAGCACACCAGCAAAACAACCTTAATTAACCCCATGGATTGTAAATTGCGCCAAAGAAATTGACCGCACAAACTAGGTAGGCTTTGTAGCGTGTTACAATTGCGTTGTTTTCTGACTCTACGCCACACAACAAGAGATACATTGTAATTTGCCTTTGCTTGTGAAGTTGCGGCTACCAAAAAAAAATATATATTATTTTGGCGTTGAAAAAGAGGTTTATTTTTGTCAGCACACCAGCAAAACAACGCTTAATAAAACCCCTGATGTGAATTGCGCCGAATAGAATTCATCAGCGCCCAAAAATGAATGGTATTTGTATTGTAAAAAGCGCTGTTTTCTTTAAAAGAATACAACAGGAACTTGGCTAGATCCCACTTGGATATTTGAATTTATATGCAGCTGCAGTGGACGCACACATGCATTTCAGGGATCCAATCCCCAAAAAATCAGAAATGCACATTTCATAGAACAGTCCTTCTGAGACAAGCTAAACACCCACAGAAATCGCTGTATAAAAATCATTTCTTCAGAAAGCGCTAGTCACACCCGCAGCAGCCAACTCCCTATCATACAGTGGAGAGGAGTGTGAGCTCCCAGCGGCGCCGCTCGGTCTTATATACGTGCTTTAGCCGACACCGCATCACCTCGTTCCCCTGATTGGCTTCCAACTCAAGCCCATTGACCTCGAGGCAATTCCCATCATCTCTCCAGCAGTGCTTTGCCCCAAGTAGCGCCATTGTGCTCGCAGCCATTAATAATCAATCAAAAGCACACTACGTTACCCCCGAAGTACCCCAAAGTTCGACTTCGTTCCGAACCAGAAGTTTTCCTGAAATTCTAAAAGCGAATTCCATTTTCGTTGAATCAATTCGCGCCCTTGCTCAAATTATTACCACTACTGGGGAATTATGTTATTATTACCACACAACTGGGTCCAAGCTAAGTATTGATTAAACCACAACTGGAATGCTATGTATTTATTATCATCACTACTGGGGCAGCTATGTATTATTATCCATCAGTCCATTTTTTTTAAAAAACTACAGGGGCCATCTATGTATTATTACAATACTGGGGCAGCTATGTATTTATCTTTTTTTTTTATTTATTAATCACTAAGGGCAGCTTATGTATAATCTAATCACTCACAGGGGAAGCTATCTATGTATTATCATCTACTACTGGGGGCAGGCTATGTAATTTTACAATACTGCGTGGCGAGCTATGTATTATTACCACTACTGGGGCAGCTATGTATTATTATCAATATAGGGCCAGCTATGTATTATCACTATAGGGGCAGCTATGTATTATCAATACTGGGGCAGCTAATTATTATTACCACTATAGGGGCAGCTATTTATTATTATTATCACTACAGGGGCAGCTATTTATTATTATTATCACTACTGAGGCAGCTATGTATTATTATCATCACTACTGGGGCAGCTATGTATTATTATCAATACTGGGGCAGCTATGTATTATTATCACTATAGGGGCAGCTATGAATGTAATTATCCACTACAATTGGCAGCTATCTATGTATTATCATCACTACTGGGCAGCTATGTATTATTATCACTACTGGGGCAGCTATGTATTATCACTACAGGGGCAGCTATGTATTATCACCACAACTGGGGCAGCTATGTATTAATATAAATACTGGGGCAGCATGTATTATTTCTCACTAAGGGGCAGCTATGTTAATATTATCACTACAGGGGCAGCTATGTATTATTATCACTACAGGGGCAGCTATGTATTATTATCATTACTGGGGCAGCTATGTATTATTATCAATACTGGGGCAGCTATGTATTATTATCACTACAGGGGCAGCTATGTATTATTATCACTACAGGGGCAGCTATGTATTATTACCACTACTGGGGCAGCTATGTATTATTATCATCACTACTGGGGCAGCTATGTATTATTATCATCATCACTACAGGGGCAGCTATGTATTATTATCAATACTGGGGCAGCTATGTATTATTATCACTATAGGGGCAGCTATGTATTATTATCACTACAGGGGCAGCTATCTATGTATTATCATCACTACTGGGGCAGCTATGTATTATTATCAATACTGGGGCAGCTATGTATTATTACCACTATTGGGGAAGCTATGTATTATTATTACTATAGGGGCAGCTATGTATTATCACTATAGGGGCAGCTATGTATTATCAATACTGGGGCAGCTATGTATTATTACCACTATAGGGGCAGCTATTTATTATTATTATCACTACTGGGGCAGCTATTTATTATTAATACCACTACTGGGGCAGCTATTTATTATTATTACCACTACTGGGGCAGCTATGTATTATTATCATCACTACTGGGGCAGCTATGTATTATTATCAATACTGGGGCAGCTATGTATTATTATCACTATAGGGGCAGCTATGTATTATTATCACTACAGGGGCAGCTATCTATGTATTATCATCACTACTGGGACAGCTATGTATTATTATCAATACTGGGGCAGCTATGTATTATCACTACAGGGGCAGCTATGTATTATTACCACTACTGGGGCAGCTATGTATTATTATCAATACTGGGGCAGCTATGTATTATTATCACTATAGGGGCAGCTATGTATTATTATCACTACAGGGGCAGCTATGTATTATTATCACTACAGGTGCAGCTATGTATTATTATCAATACTGGGGCAGCTATGTATTATTATCAATACTGGGGCAGCTATGTATTATTATCACTATAGGGGCAGCTATGTATTATTATCACTACAGGGGCAGCTATGTATTATTATCACTATAGGGGCAGCTATGTATTTTTATCAATTACTACTGGGCAGCTATTAAATTATCAAAACTCGGGGCAGCTATGTATAATTATCACTACAGGGGCAGATATGTATTATTATCAATACTGGGGCAGCTATGTATTATTATAAATACAGGGGCAGCTATGTATTATAATCAATACTGGGGCATCTATTTATTATCACTACAGGGCCACTAATGTATATTATCACTACAGGGACAGCTATGTATTATTATCACTACTAGGGCAGCTATGTATTATAGTCAAATCACTGGGGTCAGCTATTTATTATTATCAATACTGGGGCAGGTATGTATTATTATCAGCACTACCTCGTGGCAGCTATGAACTATTATCATACGGGGCAGCTATGTATTATTATCACTACTGGGGGCAGCTATGTATTATCACTACAGGGACAGCTATGTATTATTATCACTACAAGGGGCAGCTAATGTTTATTTTTCAATACTGAGGCAGCTATGTATTATTATCACTATAGGGGCAGCTATTTATTATTATCACTGCAGGTCCAGCTATCTATGTATTATTATCACTATAGGGGCATATATCTAATTATTACTACTACAGCGGCATATATCTTTTACTACTACTACAGGGGCATATATCTATTTACTATTACTACAAGGGCATATATCTATTTACGATGTACTAACAGGGGCATATAATCTTCTTATAATGACAAAACTGATTACATATGTAATAATTATATAGCATATATAATGCCTGACCCACAGAGCTGATCAATATTACTGAAGACTGACTGTCAGCTCTGTGGGGTCAGCATCTATTAATATAATTACTGACCCAACAGAGCTGACAATCAGTCTGCAGTTCTAAAATACTGGTTACCCCATTCTATACTCCTAAATGACACAGTATACACTTTATTGTGTTTTTTTTTGTGTGTGTGTAATTCTAAACATCCAACCTCCTCCGTAACTCGCCCCCAATAACCCCGCCCCCAATAACCTCTACCCCACTGGGCCGTGGAAAAATTGTCATGCATCAAACCGGTCCCTGGTGCAAAAAATGTTGGGGACCTCTGCTCTAGAGGATATCTGCATGTAGGAATGGACCAACACACCAGCAACAATGTATGCCAACCTTGTGAAGACTTACAGAAAACACTTGACCTCTGTCATTGCCAACAAAGGATATATAACAAAGTATTGAGATCAATTGTTATTGACCGAATACTTATTTTCCACCATTTTTTGAAAATAAATTATATCCAAATCAGACAATGTGATTTTCTGGATTTGTTTTCTCATTTGGTCTCTCATAGTTGAGGTCTACCTATGATGTCAATTACAGGCCTCTCTCATCTTTTTAAGTAGGAGAACTTGCACAATTGGTGGCTGACTAAATACTTTATTCCCCACTGTAGATGAATTGAGAAGATAAGCTGCTTAAATCTGCAACACCCTTTTGTGTGTGCGTGTGTGCGCACACGCGCGAGCGTGTGTGTGTGTGAAATGTCTTTTGTAGCAGTCAAATACTAGCCCAGACCAAGTATTATAGAAACAAAACCTTTGTAGTCTTCAGTACTATAATTCTGCTTCAGTTATAAGTTGTGGCAGGTTCATTAATTATCAGAGTGAGGCTCGGGTGTGCTGAGCATTACCTGCCTTTCCTAAAATGGCAGACAGATACTCCCTTGTGAATGAGATGAAACGCAGTCCAATTAGCACTGCAGGGAGCTGATATGAGGAAAGTTGAAATATTATTGGACTTATCAGGGCTGAAGTCTAGATGGTATTACTCACAAGGATCCCGTCTCCTCTGGCTGGCCTGCAGGCTCCGTGACATGTGCGGTCCCTCCGGGACTGTAGCTACTGCTCTCCCACATTGACAGCCGCCGCTGAGGGGACATTAGTTGTTTACCGCCAGTCCTCCGCTTACCCCTACGACAACGGTGAGTATGAGTGCTGTTCTGCTACCTGTGTGTATAATAGATAGCTGTAGTATCGGGTTTATTTGTGCCGCTATGCTGGGGCTCTCATGGATATCTTACTCTAGGTGTCCAGCGCAATTAACAGCTAGGCCATGCCCCCTTAAATGTAATCATTTATGGGGGTATCTATTATACAGGCCCCTCAAAACTACATCAGAACTGGACTGGTCTTTAAAAATATTAATGTTTCAAATTTTCTTCAAAATTTGAAAACTTACTACTAAATGTCTAAGCCCCTAATGTCGTAAAAAAAAAAAATAAAACGACATTTAAAGAATGATGCCAACCTACAGTAGACATTTTCTAGATGCCAGTTATAAACTATTTTGTGTGCAATAACTATCTGTCTTGCAAGCAGAAATTTTTTAACTACAAATCTTCATGATATTTTGTTGTTGTTTTTCACAAATAAAGTATTGTATGGACCAAAGTTTCTTACTAACTTAAAGCACAAATTATCACGAGAAAACAGTCTTTGAACCACGTGGATAGGTAAAAGTAAAAAAAGTTATTCTCACATAAAGTGACACGTCAGCTTTCAAGAATGGGGCTTATTCAGGTAGGTCAAAACTGGCCTTGTATCTTTTTACTTCAATGTATTAAGGTTTTTTTTTCTGTAGAACAAATTGTGTTTTTCCATGCCAGTTTTTCTGTACGGTAAAATCAACATGTCATCTTTGTTCTGCAGTTCAGTATGTATGTTGTTTTTTTTTTCCTTTTACTCATCTTTGTTTTTTTTTCAGAATATAAAAATGTGTAAAAAATGTATTAATGTCATTACAACTTTTTTCCCCAGTGAGACTGTTTATGAACTGTGGAGGCCACCAAATCAATACCTGATCCAAAGAGATAACAGCAAAAATTACCTTTTTGTTATGCCTCACAAGTGTGTATTGCCTGATTTATTCCTTCTACTACTGTTTTCTATTGGCTAACATGGTACAACATTATACAAGTAGCAAATCACCTTAGGAAAACCAAGAAGAAAGCACTGTTATGAAAAGCCTGCTCAGACCAAAGACTCAGTAGACAAAGAACCAGGCTGCACAAACAACCTAGCTGACAAAGTGAAACAAAGCAACAGAAAGGATCCATCCCTGCCTTCCTGCTCACTGAGAGATCCCTCCCAGAGCTGAGAAGGGTGTGACCACAGAGGACTGACACTGCAAGCTGTCAGGCTTAGCTTGTACCTCGGCCTACAGAACTGAACTGTGATTTCAACTTCACCCTGGCCTATACCTGGGTGCAGTGCCTCTTGCATAAAAAAAAATATTGCTAAAAAGGATACCCATCATCAGAGTTTACCTCAGTGGGAGCTAAATGACCTATTTGCATAGTCCTCAGTTCTGTCTGCAATAAACCACACATATATTCTGCCACTTTGTCCTCCCCCCCTTTGTCCCTCATTAAAACAGTCCTTAAACCTTCTGTGTCTTTACCTTCCCCTGTAGAACCATTGCCACCTTGTGATATCTTTGCCCACTCCACAAAGGCCCTGCCACCTTCTGGAGTCCCCATTGCGACACACATAAATAATCACTGCCATCTTTTTTTCACTGGCCCCTTTTTGTAGAGAGACTACAGTAGGGAAAATAATTATCTGCCGATATTAAGGTTTCCTACCTACAGAGAATGAAGAGGTTTGTAATTTTTATCATACACTTCAACTGAGAGACAGAATCTAAAACCAAAAAATCACATGGTACGATTGTTAAATGTCATGTACACAGCACGTGACATGGGGGCTACTGTAATGGAGTTGATTTATTCCCACTCAGTTCTACTTGCGCTCACCTCTCACTCAGGTTACAAATTGAGCATACATTACGCCCCTAGACAGTCCCAGCACCGCAAAAATACAACGTTGTCACCACCTTCCTCAATAATCAAAAAGAAAAAGGAAATCAGAGGAAAGGCTCTGATCCGAAAATACACTTACCAACGCTTACATGGTTGCCTCACTGCTCTCCAGCAGCTACAAGGTTAAAAAACACTTCTTCCTCAAGGTTATGGGTTCGTACAGGAGACAAGAAGCAAGCTTATTAATCTTAATATTTAATATGAAAAAGATACAGTGCTTACATAAAAATGATACAATAAAATGAATATGAAATACATATATCAGTAATTAAAATAAAAGGGTGAAAACAGAAAATTCCTAACACTTACAATGGTAGGCTTTCAGGTCCTGGGGCACGGAAGAAATGGAACACCGCTCAATCAGAAATTGAACCCCAAACTATGTACAATGATATGAGCCTCGACAATGGCTCCTATAGACCACTCAGCCACCTCCGGTTACCAAACCTCCCATCAGTTAATTATGATAATTAGGCTGTACCTGACTGGCTGGGAATATGATGAGGGGTCGGACCCCTGATCCTTAATTAGGATTGCTGCTTTGTCCACTAGATGGCATCCACAGGCCGTGCTTCAGTTTTGACAGGTCAATGAACCCTGACCCCTCTATGACCAGCGTTTACGGCTCAGGACAGGTGAGGAGGCCACACCTGATGTGATAATGTTTTGGCCTTCCATCATATACTAGTGATGATTGTATGTACAGAATTGGCAATAAAACTCAATAAAGGGCTGCTTAGCAGCTATGGCACTGGGTTATGTAAACAAGGGGGTAACAGGAAGTGTCTTAAGGGCTGTGTGATGTTCTGCAGACCTATGCTACAAATTCCATTTGCAAAGGGGGAGTGGAGGTCTTACAAGTCACAGAAATATATAGACAGGATTAAAACAGTGCAGGATATTCTACATACATACAGTTCTCTGACAGCTTCAAACAGACATTATGATAATATCATAGCTGCCCTGCCCATTTTCCTTACAAATTAATTTTAAATTTATTGCATTAAATAATAATTTGATCACCTACCAACCAGCAAGAATTCTGGCTCTCACAAACTTGTTAGTTTTTCTTTAAGAAGCACTCCTACTCTTCACTCATTACCTGTATTAATTGCACCGGTTGAACTCGTTACTTGTATAAATGACACCTGTCCACACACTCCATCACACTCCAACCTCTCCATTATGGCCAAGACCAAAGAGCTGTTTGAGGACACCAGGGACAAAATTATAGACCTGCACAAAGCTGGGACGTGCTACACATGACAATAGACAAGCAGCTTGGTGAGAAGACAACAACTACTGGCACAAGTATTAGAAAATGAAAGAAACACAAGATGACTGTCAATCTTTCTCAGATTCAGAAATCAGTCAAGAACTACATGGGAGGACCTGGTCTATGACCTGATTAATGTTGGGACCACAGTCTCAAAGATTAACGTTCCAGTTTACCTTTTTCTCGAATGTCAACCAATCATGGTCGCGAATAGATAACTTCCTCACGACCAGCAATCTGATAGGCAAGATTCTTGAGGTGGACATTTGCGACATTCTCATTTCTGACCATGCGCCTATGGTGATGAAGGTGGCAGATGTATTCCCAAGGGGACATAATGTTGTCTGGCGCTTTCCCACAGCGTTAGCTGGAAACAAATCATTTAAAGAGATGATTCAGAGGTGGTGGTTGGAGTTTTATGCCGCAAATGAGAATCATAATAATAACCCCCGGTTGCTGTGAGAGACCGCCAAGGCAGTGCTTAGGAGAAGGATAATTAGCCATGTTTCCCATTACAAGAAGATGGTAAAAAAAAGTACTTGGAATTTAGTATAATACTCAGGGGTGCTTGCTCTGCCTTTTTAACGGATGCATCCTCATTAAATAAACAGCGCTGGCAAGAAGCAAAAAAAATGTTTGAAATTTGGCTAGAGAGGAGGGATAAATTGTACAGGACAAAGTTTGAGGCAGAGCTGTTTCGATTCGGTAACAAATCGGGCAAGTTACTAGCAAGACTGGCGAAGGCTCGGGATGGTCGCAGAGGAATTGTGTCTTTGAGAACTTTAGCTAATGACCCAAAAGAAATCAATCTTTTAGGAGTTATTATAAAAAATTGTATCAGGAAATGGAAGGGGAGTCGGGAGAATCCTTTTTAAATCGATGTCAGTTGCCTGAACTCTCTGAGGAACAGAGAGAAATGTTGAATGCCCCAGTAACCCCAGAGGAGGTACAAGATACAATTAAGGCGTTGGGATCCGGAAAGGCGCCAGGACCAAGATCCAAACCCAGATATCGCCAATATTGTCCCGTTATTACACGTCTCTGCTATCTGGGTAGACCATCCCGGATGAGGCAAACCTAGCATACATAAAGTCCTACCGAAACCGGGGAGGGATATATCTAAAGTGGAATCCTTTAGGCCTATATCGCTTATTAACCATGATATAAAACTCATATCCAAGTTAATGGCTAATAGACTAGCTAAGCTTCTACCCGAGTTATCTGTAAAATCACAGGCGGGATTTTTAATAGGAAGGGCTGCATTAAACAATATCAGGAAGGTGCTGTGAGCATTAGATGCGCACGCAGAGAATAATGGAACACAGTTGTACAGGGCTTTAGTGTCATTAGACACGGAAAAAGCTTTTGACAGCGTTCGCTGGTCCTGGCTGATGTTGGTGTTAGACAAGTTTGGAATAAGGGAAGAAACCGAAATTTCATTCCAGTATTATACGGAAATCCAAGGGCGGAAGTGTATACACCAGGCTTCCGATCAGACACTTTTAGTCTACACAAGGGAACAAGACAAGGATGCCCTCTGTCACCCTTACTTTTTAATCTTACACTTGAACTATTGCTACAGGTGCTAGACTAGTCTCAGATTTATGAAGGTATCAAAATTGGACAGAGAGAGTCAAAACTAACTGCTATTGCCAATGATGTACTCTTGTTCATAAGCGATCCAGGCTCACATTTGCCCAAAGTACTGGATCTGCTCAAACAGTTTGGGGCTTTCTCTGGATATCACATTAATCGTGAGAAGTGTGAGCTTTTATGGATAGGGGAAGGGATATTGAACGATACTAGGGAGATTAGAAGATCAGGAATTAAAATTGCTAAAGAGTACATCAAATATCTGGGAATCAGAATAGGTCACCTTCCATTGTCACTCTATAAACTAAATTATAGCCCCCTTTTTGAAAAAACCCAAAGGGAACTCCAGGGCTGGCAGGGTCTGTCTTTATCCCTTCTAGGACGAGTGCATCTTGTTAAGATGATCTCTTTTTCGCGTCTGTTATATCCATTACAAACTATCCCCATTCTGTTACGTCATACAGATATCAAGCTATAGAACAAAATGGTTTCAAATTTCATATGGAATGGGAAAAGACTGAGAATAGCACTAGCTAAATTACAGTCCCATAGATCTGAAGTAGGCCTCAATCTACCAAACTTGAGGAGCTATAATATAGCATGCTTAACCAGGCATATTTTAGATTGGGTGCATTATACAAATTTTTATTCAGATTGCGCCTTAGAAGAAAGTCTAGCTGGTGAAAAACTAACCAGCATTATACACTTACAGCTATCAAAGGCACCAGTTATTGTAAAACGGTCAGTTCTGCTAAGAGACACAATGGTGGCCTGGAAAGAGCTAAGGAAGAGGTATGGGCTAGCATATATAATATCCAAATATTTACCCATTTGGGATCATGGAGAGTTCCCGGCAGGGAAGGAACACAAATGGTTTAAGTTTATTTGGAGAGATAAGGGAATAAACTCAGTAAGTCAGCCTATCCATTCAACTGAAAATAGATGGAAAAGGTTTGAGGAATTAAGAAGGGAATTTAATATTCTGAGCTCCCAAATATTACAATATATGCAAATTAAATCATTCTACGTTACTATGCTGAATGATGTTAGAAAGGAAAGGGGTGGTAATGATTTTGATAGGTTAGTGGGCACAATAGTGAGAAGTGAGAATAGTGCCAATATAAGGGATAAATACATAATTTATGACTCAGCGGATGGCTTCAAGAAATGGAATAGGTGGTTGGGTATAGAGGACGCAGCGGCGGAAATGACCTCAGGCTGGAACTCGTTTTGCAAGCACATCATTAATGAAAAATGGTGTGAAACTTATTTTAAAATAGCGCATGCTGCAATTTATGCATTTGATATCCCCCCAACACCAAGCTTACCCAATAGGCTGACAGCTTGCCCAAAATGTGCCGAGCCAAAGACTACTCTGTACTATGGGCTATGAATATGCCCAGTAGTGCAGCATTTTGGAAAGATATAGAAGCCCTGGTGGCTGGGTTACCAATAGGGAAACAGCTCTCCAATAGTGTTCCTGCTACATGGCCAGGGAACAAGTGGGATTGTGCACCTTGCGCAACAAGGTCAAAGGGTGACACCAATCGTCCATATAGTACTAATGGTGGCAAAGAGATGTTTGTTGGCCAGGTGGTTGGAACCAGGGGTGCCGGATCTGAACATGGTGATAGGGCAAATTAGGCTTTACGTTCTATCTGACCAATTATATGTTGAACGTCATAAGGAGATAATAGCAAAAAAATTCTTCAAAAAATGGAGACCCTTCATAGAAAAACTTTACACGCTAAACGAAAGAAATAAATTAATAGATATTTTTCAATATACTAGTTGGTTTATGAGGGGAGCTATGATAGGATCTCTGGGTAGGTTGCAACTGCCCAATTCTACACGGGTGTAGGAGGGGAATCCAATTGAATACCCCCTTCATTTTAATGTATTGGGTTGTATCAATGGTAATGCAACTATTGCTATAGACAACTGGCTTAAAATGTTCTATTTTCTTTTTATGTTTTTTTGTTTTAGTTGATTGTTCTAATGTATGGATTTAGAGTCCTGCAGTGATATGCAATCTATTGAGCAACACACATTTTTATTTTAAGGTGCGTGAGACCTGATTAAGAAAGTTTCACCGCTTACTTTGATCAGCGTTTTGTATTTTTTATTTGTTTCTGAACATTGTGCACATCTGATATGGTTTTTCTTGTGTTCTAGTATATATGAAAAAATGTTGGTACTCTTGGTATATTTGTCTATATAATGTGTTGACTTATTCATGTAATATGGAAGTACCTAATAAATTATATTAAAAAAAAAAAAAAAAAAAAAGATTAAAATTAGTAACACACTATGCTGTCATGGATTAAAATTCTGCAGGGCACCCATTTCCCTGATCAATGTGGACCTAAAACTGATTTAAAAAATCATGGCGGACAGATTAGCTTTATTGTTACCAAAACTCATTTCCCTGCTACAGGTTGGTTTTGTGCAAGGTAGGTCAGCAGTTACCAACATCTGTAGGGTGCATACAGTGTTAGACTAAATAAAAATTAACCCACATCTACACCACTCCCCAGCGATCAAGTCTATTTCACAATGTCTCTTGGGAGTGGTTGTACAAGGTTCTCACTGCGATGGGTTTTTCAGGGGCATTCATGTTTTTTTTGAAAGCCCTGTATAGATCCCTGAAAGCGAGAATTTACATCCCAGGATTTCTATCACCAACTTTTCATCTCCAGAAAAGTACACATCAGGGCTGCCTATTATCTCCCCGCTTATTTAATATCTCTATAGAACCTCTGATATGGGCGATTGAAAAAGAGAAGACTACTTTGGGGATCAGAATTGGATATTAAACCCTTAAAACAATTTTATTCGCAGACGACATTCTTATGTTCATGTCTGACCCAGTAAAAGAAGCATATAAGAGAAATTTGGTAGGTCCTCGGGACTTAAAGTAAATAGATCTAAGAGCAATATATTAGATATTTCCAGTACAGGAGTCTTATCAAAGCTGGCTGGGAGACATCAATTACCGATACGGATTTCCAGAACCAGTATGAAATATCTGGGAATACATATTGGGAAACATTCCAAATCTATATATAAGTTAAATTATCCCCCTATTTAAAAAAAAATAAATGGGAGATCTTTAAAAACATCTTAGGCGCCCACTGTGAGAGGTACATACCATATGGTAAAAAAAATAAATAGAAACAGGAAAAACCCAATGTGGATCAACAGAGATGTAAAGGAAGCAATAAAAAAACAAAAAGAAAGCGTTTCAGCTACTAAAACAGGAGGGCAGTGAAGAGGCGCTAAGGAGCTTTAAGGAAAAAAATAAAATATGTAAAAAAATGATTAAGGCAGCAAAGCTGGATACAGAAACACGTATTGTCATAGAAAGTAACACTAACCCCAAAATATTTTTTAACTATATAAATAGTAAAAAGATTAAAAAAGAAAATGTTGGCCCTTTAAAAAGTACTGAGGGAGAAACTATAGAGGGCGATGAGAAAAAAGCAAACCTATTAAACTATTTCTTCTCCACTGTATTTACCGAGAAGGATGAGCTTCCTGTTGATGAGCAATGGGAGGAGGTAAATTCCAAATTAAATGTTTCTTGTCTAACCCAGGAAGAAGTGCAGCTCCGCCTTAGGATGATTAAAATAGACAAATCGCCAGGCCCTGACGGTATACACCCACGTGTTCTAAGGGAGTTAAGTAATGTGATAGATAGGCCCCTATTTTTAATATTTATGGACTGTATAATAACAGGGTATGTCCCAAAGGATTGGCGCATAGCAAATGTGGTGCCAATATTCAAAAAGGGGTCAAAAAGTGATCCTGGAAACTATAGGCCGGTAAGCTTAACCTCTGTTGTGGGTAAAATGTTTGAAGATTTTCTAAGAGATGCTATCCTGGAGTATCTCACTGAAAATAAATGTATAACGCCGTTCCAGCATGGGTTTATGAAGGATCGGTCCTGTCAGACTAATCTCATCAGCTTCTATGAGGAAGTTAGTTCCAGACTGGATCGGGGTGAGGCACTGGTTGTCATATATTTGGATTTTTCTAAAGCATATAAATGCTTGGACTGGGGGAAAATGTGTGCAAGTAGTGGGTAAGCAACTGGCTCACTGATGGAAAACAAAGGGTGGTTATTAACGGTACATACTCAGACTGGATCCCTGTTACTAGTGGGTTACCACAGGGCTCAGTATTGGGCCCTATCCTCTTTAACATTTTCATTAATGATCTTACACAGGGATTACACAGTAGAATATTGATCTTTGCAGATGATACTAAGCTCTAAAGTAATCCACGCAATAGAGGACAATGTGTTATTACAAAGGGATCTGGATAGGTTGGAGGCCTGGGCAGATAAGCGGCAGATGAGGTTTAACACTGATAAATGCAAGGTTATGCACATGGGGAAGAAAAATCCATTACATGATTACATGTTAAATGGAAAAACACTGGGTAAAAGTGACATGGAGAAGGACTTGGGAATCCTGGTGGACAGTAAACTTAACTGTAGCAGCCAGTGTCAGGCAGCAGCAGCCAAGGCTCGTAGGATCATGGGTTGTATTAAAAGGGGCATAGATGCACATGATGGGAACATTATTCTCCCACTATACAAGTCACTGGTTAGACCACACATGGAATATTGTGTACAGTTTTGGGCACCAGTGCACAGGAAAGACATTGCAGAGCTTGAACAGGTACAAAGGTGGGCAACAAAAATAATAAAAGGACTGGGTGGACTGCAATATCCAGAAAGATTAGCAAGGTTAGGGTTATTTAGTTTAGAGAAACGACGGCTTCGGGGAGACATAATAAATATGTTTAAATATATTAAGGGCCAGTATAGAGATCTCTCTAAAGATTTATTTATACCCAGGACTGTATCTAGAACAAGGGGACATCCTCTACGTCTTGAGGAAAGAAAGTTTCTACATAAACATAGAAAGGGATTCTTTACTGTTAGAGCGGTGAGACTGTGGAACTCTCTGCCAGAGGAAATTGTCATGGTGAATTCACTAACAAAGTTCAAGAAGGGCTTGGATGCATTTCTGGAGCGTGATAACATAACAAGTTATAGTGACTAGGAGTCTGGAGAAGGGTCTGGATACATTTCTAGATGTACTTCTATAACACGTTATAGCGACTAGGATTCTGGAGAGGGGTCATTGAGCCAGGGATTATTCCGATTGCCAGATTGGCGTCAGGAAGAAATTTTGTTCCTAACATGAGAACAATTGGCTTCCACTTATGGGGGTTTTTGCCTTCCTCTGGATCAACACTTTAGCAACACTTTAGCAAATGGGCGGAACTGGATGGACGTATGTCTTTTTCCGGCCTGACAAACTATGTAACAATGTTAAATTATCCCCCTATTTTCCACAAAATAGAAACCTATACCTCTGTTGTTGAAACATTTAGATGTAAACAAAATAAACCGGATCTTTGCTTCCTTTATCGGAGGCCATAGAATAGCACTGTCTACCCTCATGCTCCCAAGAGATAGAGGAGGATTGGGACTCCCAAACATTAGAACATATAACTTGTCCTGTATTCTACGCCATGCCATAAATTGGATCCAGAAATCAAATTTCTTTTCAAATTTGGGGGGTGGCGATGGGGTTGTCTTCTACTTGAAATTTGAATAGTCTACTTCACACAAGGTTTTCATCTCTTCCGAAACACCTTTGGAAATCTTTAATTATTAAGGATACAGTAGCTGCATGGAATGCAGTATGGAAGTTGATGGGCCTCACGTTTCTGTGTTCAAAACATATGCATATCTGGGACCATCCGCAGTTCTCACAAGGGCAGGAGAATCTGGAATTTAGGAACTGGTTAAGGAGGAAAGGGGTAAGCCAGGTGCGGCATCTGTTTCATACGTTGGAAAATAGATTTCTGACTTCCCAGGAGATAAAGGAAAAATTTAAAATCACTCAAGGAAGGTTTTTGGGTTTTGCCCAGATCTCAAGCTTCCTCCAGAAACGCCTGAAAAACTATAAGAAGGAGTTGCAGATGAATAGATTTGATGCATTTATAGGGCATCCCTCACGTAAAAATTCACTCTCTGACATATACAAGGTCCTTAAGGAATATCGTCTGCTTGAGCACAAACGTAGCCTCTTTAGGAGATGAGCCCGGAAGTTCGAGGATGAGGAACTGCCTGTTAAGATTTTGGAGGGTTGTGAGGTGATTCTGAAAATTATACCATGTGAGTCCTGGAGGGAATCCAAGAATAAATTGATACCTATATGGCTTCAACATCCCCCCATATCCGAATGCCCCTGACAGATTAGTGGCTTGCCCTCAATGCTCCCAGGCAAACACCAATCTGCTTAACAGACTCTGTACCTGCCCAAAATCACAGGACTTCTGGGAATGGGTGAGAATTATGCTTGATACTTACCTGAATCTAGAACTGGATCGCTTGCCTCATCTTATGCTATTTCACATAAACCCTGAAGGAAAGGATGTTCCTCTACTAGTCCATATTTTTTTTTTGATAGCCAAAAAATGCCTCTTGGCTCTCTTGATTAAACCAGAAACCCCCTCTAATGATATGGTAATTGCACAAATGAAACATTTTCTTCTCATGGAAAGACGAGAGGCAGAATATAATAAAGAGACACATGCTAAGCAGTTTTTTTAAAAAGTGGAGAATCTTTATTGAGAACTTTCTTTCCAAACAAGAAATAAGAGAGCAGATGCTTCACTTCAAAAACACTACATGATACATGTATAAAGATCTAGCTGACGACTTAGGTCCCCTCAGAGTGAAATGATAGATGGTCATGATACTCAGATTTTGTGACTTAACATCAGAAGGTTACAGTGAGGCGACCGGAGGAGCGACAGTGGCGAAAACTATCTGTGCATAGCGTAAATGAATATTCGCTGTTATTTGTGAAATCTAGAGATGACTGTAGTATTCGGGAGGTGGGGGTGGAAGAGGAGGTGTTGATTGGTTGGTTATGTTTTTTTTTAATATGGATGTCAATAAAAACAGGTACCAAAACTTTTTTTGCAGATGGCAAGTATATTTTGGTCTGAAGGCTGCTTTGACATACTGTTTTAATTTATATATAGTAGGCTACTCAATGGGCAAGACTGTTAAGGAGGTGCAGCAAGGCTATTTAGGAGAAGGGGCAGTACACAGGTGGAGAGAAGAGTTCAGATGTTGCACAAAGTAATACACAGTAGGGAAAATACTTTTTTGATACAGTGGAGATTTTTGCACGTATTCCCATCTACAAAGAATGGAGAGGTCTGTAATTTTTATTATAGGTACACTTTAACTGTGAGAGAGCAGAATCTAAAAAAAAAATCCTGAAAATCATATTTTATGATTTTGAAATAATTAAATTGCATTTTTTGCATGACATATGTATATGAATTCATAGAAAAACAGAACTTAATATTTGGTACAAGAACCTTTGTTTGCGATTACAGAGGTCAGATGTTTCATGAAGTTCTTGACGAATTTTGAACACACTGCAGCAGAAATATTGGTCTACTCCTCCATACAGATCTTTCAGGTTTCACAGCTGTAGCTGGGCTAAATTGAGTCTCTGGGTTGGCTGTTATCTCTTGCTGCTGATACCTTTGTGCATATTTTGTTTTTAATGCATGGGTCTATCAATAAAATTTTTTGCATGTTTTTATAACATATATTTGGGTCGTGCTGGAACACATTCATTCTTTTGGATTATTTTTGCTGCCTGCTTGAGCAGTTTTCCCTGCACTTTCACACAGAGAAGGAGCTGGTTATACCGGTCTGCTGTACGTGAGTACTTTCAAGCTTATTATTAAGCTGAGCCTCATCAAATATTCTGTGTACTTGACCCTATTACACTAATATATGCTATTGCACAGATTTGAATCAGCATAAAATATAGCAAGAGTAACTTAGTCTGCACCTCGCACCATGGCTTTATATGATCGTAATTTGAGACAAAAGAAAATGGCCCAAGTATTTGAGATGCATACAGATAAAAGCCAAAGACACATTTTATTCCAAAAATGAAAAATTTAGAAAAACACTTAATTCAAAAGACTCGCATATGATGGGACCTTACGACCTTCAAAATTATTTGGACAAAAACATGATCCCTCGAGGCCTACGGCTGAAAAAAATCCCCACAACTGTTTATAATGAACAATTCGTTATAGAGTGGAATCAAATCTTGTCCTCCAGCTCTATTAAATTAATTCAATTTATTACCAAGCATGAATAGATCAAATTACAACAAATATCTCAGGAGATTAAGGACTTGGAGGCAGATACAGTCCAGCTTCAAGATCTGGCCACCTATGACAGTGAGATTCAAAAAATGAAAAATAACATTTCTAAATTAGGGGAATCTATAATGGAGGTCAAGAAATCAAAATTTCAGTGAGACACTCAGGATTATGCCTTAAATCAGGTTTAGGAGTGGGATCGCAGAAGCTCCAATTATGACCAGCCAAAATCTATCTTGAAACGCAAAACTCGCTATTATAAAAACAAGAATAAAAAAGTCAGCTTTGGGTCTACAGACTCAGATTCTTCAGAATCAAACACAGACACATGAAAGGACACCTCACGGGAGCTTTCTCCAGTAAGTGACACAGGAGCTGGCGTTTCTTATTACAAAAATTCTAATAAAAATAAGAATATAAACTGTTCAAAACATGGTCACATACAGATGACCTTTCTCTTGGAGGCTAAACAAATCACTCTTAGACAACTCTCTCTGCCTGATTGAACTAAATAAATGGAGCCATGTACCGTAAAATCCTGAGTGACAACCTCCTTTCCTCCACCAGGACATAAAAAATGGGTCGTGGCTGGGTCTTCCAGCAAGACAATGACCCAAAACATACAACCAAGGCAACAAAGGAGTGGTTCAAAAAGAAGCACATTAAGGTCCTAGAGTAGCCTAACAATCTCTACACCTTAATCTCCGAGTTGTCAAGTGACAGCCTCAAAATCTTAATGATTTAGAGATGATTTGCAAAGAGGAGTGGACTAAAATTCCTCCTGACATACAGTATGTACAAAACCTCATCATCAACTTCAAAAAATGTCTGACTGCTGTACTTGCCAACAAGGGTTTTGCCCCCCAGCATTAAGTGTTGTTTGGCAGAGGGATCAAATACTTATTTCTCACTGCAAAATGCAAATACATTTATATAATTTATACAATGTGATTTTCTGGATTTTATTTTGAATATTCTTTTTCATATTCAAAAAGAGCTTTTATTTGAAAAATAAACAGATTTAAACATCTCACACAATGTTAACAAAGAAGAAAAAAAGGGGAGAGTTGAACATAATATAATGTCACAAAACATCCACATTCACAGTTTGGACAGTTCAGATTGGTTCTTGCCTTGTGGGTTCCAGGGCATTAACCAGTGGTGAGGCTGTGCTTAATGTCCTTGTCTCTCTCCCTTCACCCACATTTTCCCCACCCTTGGTTGAACTTGATGGACACGTGTCTTCTTTAAACCATACTAACTATGTATATGTAACTATGTAAATTATACTTTATGAATTCTGTGTGTAATATCCATGGATGGTTGCGTCACGAATCTAAACGATGAGCACCGATTTTGTAGTGCTTATTAAACCAGAGGATTATTAGCAATGGAGATTCCTCAAGCTACCCTGTAAAGTCCCGAGGGAGGGTGGTTACCAACTCCCCCAATGGGGAATGTCCATTTCACACAACTTGAATGTTACATCGTTGGCATATCTAGACAAGAGTACAGCCTTATAAAGTGGTGATGGTGAGGAACTCAGAAATAAAGAAATAATGAACCTTAATGAAAAAAAAAAAACAGTCAGCCAACTCAGTGACCTACTCTAATGGAAATTCTGTACCATGGTATAAGGTGCATTCAGACAAACCGAATGTGTGACGGTACTATTTTATGTGCTGTTACGGTAGAAATCCGTATTACAGAAGGTAATCCAGTCCTCCCATGTAGAAAGGTATTTGCTATACTGGGTGGGCAAGACCTTCCTAAACTCTTCTAATCTCTGCAGCACGTGTATTTCCTTTATCCATTCTGAAATGGATGGGCAAACTGTAGAAAGCCATAGTCGAGGAATGATCATTTTTGCTGCAAGGAGCAGAAAAGTAAGGAGGTGGTTCCTCAGTAGATTTGTAGGCAGGGGGATATTGAATAGAAGGAGAGTGGAAAGGCTATTTTGCAATTTTAGCCAAGTAATCGTATAAATTATATGAATCACTTTTAGCCAGAAGGGCTGTATAACAGGGCAGCCCCACCAAATATGGGTCATGGTACTCCATTCAGTCTTGCATCGCCAACATGTGTCAGGGGAGCTGGCACAGACGGCTCTCAGCAAAGCAGGAACCCAGTACCACCTAGTAAGTATTTTGTAATTCAATTCATGGGCCCTTGAGAAGATGAACGATTTATGTGACAGTTGAAACGCCTTCTCCCAGTCCCCATCTATTGAGCTTCTCAGCAGGATGAGCATTAAGCAGGTAGGTATATAGTCCCGAGAGGGAGCATTTCTCTGAGTGTTTACCCAAACACCACCTTTCAAAAATAGTGAGGGGTCGATGCAAGTCCAAGGTCTGTCGCCATTCGGAATAAAGGCTACAGAGCTGTTAATAATGAAATCTAGCAAACAGTGTTGTCGCCGGGCCCCCACAAGGTCCTCATATGCTTTCAACTGGCCCCCAGAAAGAACCCATTCCACCGGCGAGGATAGTGCGCTAGCACCCAACAGGCGGGATAGTCCCAAGACAAGTGGCTCAGGAATCGTCGGGTTGCCAATTATAGGGGTACAAGGGCCTCCTCAGGTGTATATTTTCATTTTTGAGGCATAAGTTCTGCCTACGGAAACTGATGTTTTGGCTATTAGAGTGACCAGGCGGAGCCGACCTTTCGGTAGCATTGAGGTCGGGAGCCAGGGGAGAGCTGCAATCGGAGATCCATACTATTGGGTCACTAAAGCGAACCAAAGTTTGGTCTCCCCCCCTTGGAACGTGTTGAGTATACGCACAGCCACAGCAGCAAGATAATAGGATTGACAGTCTGGCATGGAAAAACCTCCCTCAGACTTTGGGCGGGATAAGGTAGCTTCTGTTATCCTCGGGTGCCCATGTGACCACAAAAACTGAGAGGTCAGTTTGCATAGATCTTTAAAGAAGGACTTAGGGATCAAGAGTGGGATAGCCTGAAATAAGTACAACAGGCAAGGGAAGACATTCATTTTAAGAATGTTGATTCTCCCAATCCAGGAAAAATCCCTTCTGTCCCACTTCATGAGGTCTTGTTTAATCCTGGAGAGCATAGGGTTGATATTTAAATCGAAGGTCTGATCGGGTTTAGAGGGGATGTACACCCCAAAGGACGACTCCTCCCTGGAAAACAGAAATGAGGATTTTAAACCGGATAGGATATTAGTCGGATAAAGATAAAGGCTCAAGGCAGAACTTTTGGCCATATTAATTTTATGGTGACTGAATCTACCAAATTCTTAGTAGAAGGGGTTGTCAAGTATGGAAGTAAGTCATCTTCGAATGCAGAGCATTTGAAGTGTAAGTCCCCATCACAAAGCCCCTGGATAACTGAGTTAGCCCGGATAGCCTGCATCAGGTGCTTCACAACCAGGATGTAAAGAATTGGGGAAAGAGGGCATCCCTGCCTGGTGCCATTGCCTATTGTAAAAGGTTCGGAGAGGGAACTACTAATACGTACAAAACCGACATGATCAAGGTGAATAATAATATTTAGTAATGGGTTGATTCGGAGAGCAAGCATTTTGGCGAATATTTTGGCGTCCGTGTACATTAAGGATATGGGACGGTAGCTCTGGCATAATGAAGGGTCCTTGTCTTCCTTAGGGATGACCACTATATGAGCCCAGGATCAAAGGGGGAGTCCCAGGATGCCGCATTAAAGACCTTGAGAAGGGAGGAGGTTAACTCTTCCCTTAAGGACTTGAAAAAGAGGTCCGTGTAGCAATCCAGGCCCGGGCTTTTGCCAAAGGGCAGGGAGGATATAGCAGTCTGGAGCTCCTCTATCATGAATGGATCCTCCAGAGAGGCGAGGGAGTGGGCAGGAAGGTGCGGGAGAGCTGTTTTTAGTAAATAAGACTGGAGGAAGGTGGAGTTTGTCTGGGGGGAGGGAAGGTTATACAGAGAGGAATAATATTTGTGGAAGGTCGACAAAATATCCTCCGTCAGGTGGGCGATCCGCCCCTCCGATGTCTTGATGCGAGGTACGAAGTGCACGCTCGAGGAATTTGCCTGGTTTGTTGCTCCAGGCATAGAATGAGCTGGAGCAGATCTGGCGATATCTTTTATGTCTATTCTCCATCAGTTGGAGTATCTCATGGTGTGTCTTTGGGAGGTCTCTCAGATCAGACTCCAACCCTGTCGATTTGTGTAAGGATTCCAAGGAGGTTAGCTGTGACAAGAGGGATTGAAGCTTATCAGAGGCTTCCCTCTTGAGATGTGAGCCATGTTTTATAAGAATTCCCCGCATCGTGCAGGGAGGTTGAATCTGAGCGATGCACAGAAGTGAACGAATTGATCGTCTGTTGCAAGTCTGAAAAGCATAGAGAGTCAGATAATAAGGATTCGTTCAACTTCCAGGCAAAAGCCGAGAGCTTATAACCCGGGAGGGCGAAATTACAGTGAACTGGTGCGTGGTCAGAGGGAATCACTGTGCCAAGTGATGGGGCCACCACATAACAGAGTTGTGAGTATTGCTGGTATACGTAGTCATTGCGGCTATAGAGTTGTGGGGAAAGGAGTAAAATGTGTAATCCCTATCTTGTGGATGAAGAAGCCTCCATATGTCACTAGCTGCAGCTCATTGAGCAGCCGTCACACCTTGTTAAGAGTATGGAATGCTGTCGATGAGCGGCCCGTGGAGGTATCCAGGAGGGGATTCAAAGCTAGATTGAGATCACCGCACAGGATGATATGGCCTTGGGCAAAGCAGGAGAGGCTGTCCAGAGTTTTAGTCTGAATTTCAAGAATAGGGACCTAGCATCATCATCTTTGAACGTATCCAGGATAGTGATTGGCAATGACCGTTTCTCAGGGGAATTAAATCCCTTCACATTAAGGGACGTTATACGGATGTTAGCCATAAAGTAGTAGTAGTGGTATTTGTAGAGTAAGGTCCCCCAAGAGTAAGGAAAAGAGTGCCACCTGAGCCAACCTGAAAAACCAAGAAACGGCAATGAACATCAAGTAAAAAAACAAAAACTGAGGCCTGAAAAGGCCAAATGGCTAAAAGCAGCAGATACTTAACTGCAATGACTCTTCGCTCGTCACAAAAGGTCACAACTATTAGGGGTTCAAACTTTTAGCACAGAGAAAACCAAACACATGTAAATGCTGCGAGAGCATCTCGGGACTTAAATGTGTGTGACAAGAAAGAAGTACTCGTCCGGCAAGGAGGAGGAGTAGAAGGGGACAGGGAAAAAGGGGAATGAGAAAGAGAGAGAGAAGGCAAAAAAAGAAGGGGGAGGGGTGGGGAATGGAAGGGTAGGGAGGAAGAGAGAATAAAGGGAGACAGGGGATAGAGAATTTTCGGGTCGGTCAGTACCTGATTCCAGACAGGCACAGTATAAAAGAAAGCAGTACACTTTAGGCAATGTGGGCTTAGAAAATTATTAAAGGCACCATAAGAGAAGCTGCCAAATTATTCCACATAATGTACAAGGAGAAACTCAAACCATCCAATCAGCGATGCGGTCTCAGTCTGGAGGGCTGACTATCAGGACTGCCCATGTGTCGTTGCATCCTCTGTGACTTTGGTGTAGTCAGGAACTGGAGGAGGCTGGGTATCTTGTAGAGAGTGTCTCGAGCCAGCAGGTTCGGTAGAAGCAATCAGAACCCATTCCGGTAGGGATATAGGGTGAAGCCCCAGGGATGTAGTGAAAGTTGGAAGATCATCCGGGGACCGGAAGACCAGCATGCCATCTTGGTGTTTTACTTGGAGGGAGAATGGGAACCCCCATCTGTAGGAGATGTTCCTGGCTTGGAGGGCCGCTAAGAGCGGTTTAAGCGCTGCTCTCATGCGAAGGGTGCGGCATGAGAGGTCTGGAAATAGACCCAGTTTCACCCCTTCATGTTCCACTTGCTGCATTATCCGGGCTTTTCTCATCATCTCTTCCTTAGTTGAATAGTGGTGTATCCGGCAAATTATGTCTCTAAGGCGAGCCGCGTCTAGGTTTTGAGGGCACAGAGCTCTACGGAATCTATCAAACTCGATGAATGTGTCCTCTGGTCTCCCTAGTATGGTATTGAAAATTTTCGTCAAAGTTGAAATCAGGTCACCAGTCTTGACAGACTCCGGAAGGCCCCGCAGCCGGATATTGTTACAGCAATTTCGGTTTTCTAAGTCGTCTAAGTGCATCGACAGTTGGAGATGACGAGAGCTTTGCTCAGATACTGCGTTTTGCAAGCTAGACAGAAGAGTAGCTGTGGACTCTTGGGTTTTCTCTAATTGCCGCACCGGGGTCTCGGGGTCTGGAGATCCACAACGTTTGATTGGACCGGTCTCAGTTCTTGTCGCCAGGCCTGATGCATCTCTTTAGCCATAAGGTCATGTCCTGTTTTGAAGGTAAGAGTGAGAGAAGGGCACGAAGCTCTAAGGTGCGCTTCCAGAGTAAGTAAGGCATCCTCGCGAGGAATGAGGATAGGAGACTGAACATTGGATGGCCCAGGAGGTGACTGCAATATAGAAGGCATAGTAGTGTGTATCTCTGAGGAACTTTCCTCCCAAGTTGAGGAGCCAGGACTTGAGGCCCATGAGGTGCCATCTTGCATATGACAGGAGGTCAAGACGTGCACTTCATGAGGGGAGCCCAATGGGGTCAGGACAGCGGAAGGCCCCAGCAGGTATGGAGTAGTAGCTGAGCTCGGATCCCTTCTTGCCCGGAGCCCCACGCTGCCCCAAGCCACATCAGACCCCCCCAGGTTATCAAGGGGCCATGAGGTCGCCTGTACTGTGTTTGGGGACGGAGGAGAGCTAGGGTCCTGTTGGGCAGCGGTTATCCAGAGGAGGTGAATGTCCAGAAGGGGACTCCCCATGAGACTGCTGAAAGGGCGTCGGAGTATGCAACTGCACGATCGCTGGTGAGTCAGGGCACAGAAATCCCTGCAATTGAGCCTCCTCTCTGTCATGGGATTGCAGGGATTTCCGTCTGTAAGGGGTCTGTACCATAAGGCTTAGATGCTGGGGGTCTTCGGAGGCCCAGTTAGTCAGGCCGGTCAGGGTGGCGCGCATAATGTCCTCCTTGGGATGAGAAGGCACCTGGGTTATACGAGCTGAAAACCCCTGTTGGGGTTCCGTCAGGGGCCGGGTCCCCCGTTTAGTCAAGGGCAATGCCTCTGAGGCTCCCGCCCGCACAGTGCCAGAGCAGGGTCTGTCATCCCCCATCAGACACTGACCTCTCTGCCGCCTCACCGTGCGGTCTGTGCATCCGTCCGGTCCCTGCTGTGCTTGCGGTGGAGATCTGTCCGCAGGTGCAGGTGGATCAAGCGGCGAGTCCTCCTCTCATGTGTCCTCTGCTGTCAGCTGGTCTAAGAGCCGTGAAGTTACAGGAGGCTGCGGCTGTGAAGCTGGATCCGGAGTCTCCTGCAGTTCGGCGTAGGAGTGCTGTGCGGCTCGGTGAGAAGCGTGGGTAGATGAGGGGAGGCAAGATGGCGCCGCACCTGCCGTGTGCAGGAAAAGGAGCTGTCTTCCTCCAGCTCCAGAAGCTGGGCAAAATAGTTTGAGATGGTGAGTCCTGGAGGTTCAGCAGGGGTGCCGGAGCTGGTGGCAACCTTTTTGGCTCATTTCTGGCCCATTTTGAGTGCCCTGTCTGTAGCTAAATGCAGGTCCCGAGAGGAGCTCACACAGGCTGCGTCCACTCTCTTACATGCCTAGCCACGCCCCCTATTTTGGATATTCTATCTCAATGTTAAAATTAACCTACCCTTAAAATTATAGACTGTTCATGTCTTTGTCAGTGGGCAAGCTTACACAATCAGCAAGGGATCAAATAATTATTTCCTTCACTATATCACCACCTCAAAGTGACTGAATAATACACTATACCATTACTGAATAGAAGCCATTATACTACAACCAATATTATTGGCATACAGTGACCATATAGAGACAGATACCAATTGTTCAGAGGCTCTGCAGACATATAAGCGATTACATTTAAGTTACATCCAGGGACTTACAGGAGATGTCTCTGAAGCGTTGTTCTGTTTCTCTTTTTCTTCTCCACCTGTTCCAGACCGCCATAACATCTTCTCCCGGCAATGAGTCTTCACTGAAGAAGTCCTCTGTAAGGGACTGTCAGGGAGGCCCTGACGCTGGTCCCAACCTCTGTCCCTGCCTTTTGGGGTACCCGACTTTTTAATAGGTCAGCCCCAACCAGAAGACTGAGATCTACTCTGAGCAAAGTGGAACATCAGACGTACACGAACAAACACAGAACAAACAGGAGAGGTCAGACAGACCGAGTCAGCAACGAACGGGCAGCACAGTACAGAAACGAGTGACAAGAGAATAACCAGAGTCCAAGCCAGAGTCAAAGAACACAGAATAATACAATATGAAAACCAGGCGAACTATAGGCAGAGGTAACCATATAGCAGGCAAGGAAGACAGGAAGCTGAGACCTTAAATAGGGAACAGGGAAAGGTTTAAGAGAGGTAATAGGAGAATGGAAATGTCAATCAACAAAGGAACAGGTTAACCCAAATAGTGCTGGAAGATTCCTGGCCATGGGTGTTGGCCACGAATCAATTAAGTATCCAGAGCTAGCAGACAGAGTTCACATTGGAAAACCTTATGTCAAAAACCATGGCTCCTGTCGTGGCTGGCGACCAGAGCACAAAGCTGGGGGTCTGTCGGGTATGATCATGACATCTTCACTGCGCTTCTCTACCAATTTCTATCTCTATACAAACTCCCCATCTACAGCGCCACAAAAGGTAATAATTACCCCCTTGTGCCCCAAACAGTAAAAGTACTCTGAAATGGGTTTTTTAGTCTTGTTTTGTATACCAAAATAGGAAGACATTAAATTCCTTAAGACAGTATGTAGGTACACCCCCAAACTATGTATACAGTCCTCAATTAGGTAGGCGTATAGTGCCCATTAGGTAGGTAAACTTATAGGTCCCCCAATAGGTAGATATCTTGGTTCCCTATTAAGTCGATAGGTAGGACTCCCAATAAGTAGAAATATAGATCCCTATTATGTATTTATATAGGCTAATGTAGCCAGGTAGTTGCCCCCTGGTAGCCAGGTAACTGCCCCCTATAGCCAGATAGTTATATGCCCCCTAGTAGTTGCCACCTGGTAGCCAGGTATTTATTTGCCCTCCTGTAGCCAAGTAGGTGCTCCCTGTAGCCAGTTATATGCTCCCTGTAGCCAGGTAGTTATATGCCTCCTGCAGACAGGTAGTAGCCCTCTGTACCCTGGTAATATGCCCCCTGTAGCCAGTAAGTTGCCCCCTGTAGCCAGGTCCAGGTAATATGCCCCAAGTAGTCAGTAAATTGCCCCCTGTAGTCAGTAATGAAAATAGTAATAAAAAAAAGATACTCACCTCTCCATGTTCCCTCTCTGTGTGGCCAGGTCCGGGAGCTGGTGAACAGTGTAAGCGCCCTGACATAATCACGCTGCTTACGCTGGCGCATAGCTCCTGGGATCTCCTGGGGCAGAAGCTTAGGCTTCTGACCTAGGAGATCCAGTGTCACAGGGGGCATGGTGAAAGCCATGAATCCCCCCCCCCCTCCCCGAACCTCGTGATGATTATGTGTGTGTGCAGCACTCACTGAGAGCTGGGGAGATAAGTGGCATGCTTCATAGCTCTGGGGATTTGCCAAATACATTTGGGACCCAGGAGAGGGGATCTCAATAAAAAATATTGATACAAGAAGCAGCCCACTGGATTTTTCATCTAAAGTCATTAGCTCCAGCATTACTAAATGAAGGATTTACCTTTACACCTTTCTTATGAAGTAAATAATTTAATTCAAAAATTGAGATTGAATTCCAATGGACTCAATGTACTATTCAATGTATATTCAATGTATATTGAATATTGTAATACATGTAACATAGGTGTGTATTAGGGCACAACAAGATGAACTTTACTTTGAGCATATATTCACATTTATTTAGCTTATTTAAGGGATCTTCAAGGGATTTTGCCACGAAGTAAAATTGATGTGGAAACCTTGCAAATTAAATAACAATTATTTTCACCATTCATTATTATTAATACCGTTTTTGTTTTATCTGTTCCTTTGGTGATCCATTGTTTACTGCTCATCTCTTCTCCTCTCAGGCAGCTACTGAGTGTTCAAACCCCAGATGCTGTCACTCTACTCCCATCTTCTGTACTCCTTAGAAATTAATCAAACAGTGCACATAAATAAAAATGAAACCTCAATGAAATATGTGTAATGATAAAGAGAAAAAAAAAAAAAGTTTTGGTTCCTGCAGGGAATTGAACGTAGGACCCTTGTGTTGTGAAGCAAGAAAGTTACCTCTCAGCTACACACTATGCTTTACATAAACAGACCTTTCTTTGACTAAATTATTGCTTTCTCAAGACTCGGTGGGTCAAAAGCAAATTGAGGATTTGTTACATCCAACAGAGGGCGCTGTGGGCTTCTCAGCCCCTTTCCCATAATGCCGTGTGATATGCAGATGCTAAGTAGAGGGCGAAAAGGCAAACAAACTCTCCAAGCCGTTCGTACATTCGGTGCTCTCCTTAAGGAGAGATCTTCCCTTCCTGAGCCACTCGATGCCTCCCAGACAGCCAAGCTAGTATTGCTCTGCTCTGCACTGAAGAGGGACAAACATCCCGAAACAGCGTTGTCTGCAGATGAGAGATAATGGCTTGGCTAAAAAATCCTTTTTGCTTTCTCAAGACTTGGCGGGTCCAAAGCTAATTGATGATTTGTTACATCCAACAGAGGGCGCTGTGGGCTTCTCAGACCCTTTCCCATAATGCCTTGTGATATGCAGATGCTAAGTAGAGGGCGAAAAGGCAAAACAAACTCTACAAGCCGTTCGTTCGTTCGGTGCTCTCCTTAAGGAGAGCTCTTCCCTTCCTGAGCCACTCGATGCCTCCCACACAGCCAA
The DNA here is from genome assembly GCA_025379985.1 of Phyllomedusa bahiana. Classification (NCBI taxonomy): domain Eukaryota; kingdom Metazoa; phylum Chordata; class Amphibia; order Anura; family Hylidae; genus Phyllomedusa; species Phyllomedusa bahiana. Next base: position 13,956 of record JAODAL010024357.1, on the reverse strand, counting down.
GCTAGTATCGCTTTGCTCTGCACTGAAGAGGGACAAAAATCCCGAAACAGCGTTGTCTGCAGATGAGAGACACTGGCTTGGCTAAAAAATCCTTTTTGCTTTCTCAAGACTCGGTGGGTCAAAAGCAAATTGACATTTGTTACATCCAACAGAGGGCGCTGTGGGCTTCTCAGGCCCTTTCCCATACCGAGAGGAAAGGCATGGTAATGTCCTCCTGCTGGGTCACTTGATATGCAATTCAAACAAGTCACAAACGCCTGCTTCTGAGCACATAGAGCTGAATATCTGAATACAGGAGGTAGGATATTAGATTGTGGAAAAACCCATTTAACATTCTTTTGCTTAACAGTTAAAAAAAAAGGAAAGAGAAAGATTTTTTTATTCATATATTGAAATCTTTATTTATTTATATATCGGAATCTTCTGCACTGCTTGAAATATAAAGTACATGTGTACCAAGTAGAATGAAATCTCCAGCGTTTGTTTATGTTTTAGCTGCTTTAAGGGATCATAATAGACTGAAAAGGAATAAAGAATACAAAGGAAAGGAAAGGGTTTTCTTTTTTTTTAAAGCCTTTTACATACATTGTACATGTGTACTAAGTAAATCTGCAGTGTATACATGTATTCAGTGTATTCATGTATACAGCTACTTTAAGGGATCATAATAACAGTCCAAAAAGGGAGAGAGTAAGAAAAAGGATTTGTTTAAAGGGGTTGTCTCACTACAGCAATTCATCTTACTTCAGTCCTATTTTCTCAGTTTCATTTTTGAATTTGGGGGTGTTTTTACCGGCTTTACTGGCTTCTACTAATACAAAAATCAGTGGCACACTAAAAACTAAGTGAAACATCAAGGTATATAGGAATATTGGAAATGCATTACTGCTAAGGAAAATATGAAAAAACCTGGGACTCTTAGTTTACAGTTTTTGATCAAAGATTGTATTAAGCTCACCTCCCAATAGCGTCAAGGGGATCCCAGAACAGGTGAGTCCCTAACCACTAACATGTTACCTCACTAGGAGTCCGTTCAGACTACAACATCTCAGGGAGTGACAGGAACTTGCAATTGAACTATCCTGCACTGGTTTAAAAGAGGCGGCAGAGTGCAGCAAGCCAATGAGATTGCCATTTCTCAAATAGACTACTGGCTTCTACTGTCCTGCATTGATGACCTGCTTAGGACACCAGGTCTGTAGCTATAACGACCTGAGGCGCTGATGCAGCCCATATAAGAGGGGATATCTAGGAATAGGTAGGACACTGCTAATGGAAGCATATTGAAAAGTGACTTGTTTTTGCAATATCTTTAACATAAAAAGCAATCCCTGTAGTGAGACAACCATTTTAAATTCAAATCTTCTGCACAGATTCATATATAAAGTACATGTGTACCAGTAAAAGGACATCTGCAGCATTTATTTATGTTCTTGCTGCTTTATGGGATCATAATTACAGTCAAAAAAGGTTTTTTTGCCTTTGGTGTGCCCTCAAAATAACTCAACTCGTAGATATCAATGTCTAAACCACTGGCAACAAAAGTGAGTAGACCCCTAAGTGAAAATGGACAAATTGTGCCCAATTTGCCATTTTCCTTCCCCAGTGTCATGTGACGCATTAGTGTTAAAATGTCTCAGGTGTAAATGGGGAGCAGGTATGTTGAATTTGGTGTTATTGCTGTCTTACTCTCTCTTTCTGGTCACTGAAAGTTCAACATGGCACTTCATGGCAAAGAAATCTCTGAGGATCAGAAAAAAAGAATTATTGCTCAACATGAAGATGGCCTAGGCTATAAAGAGATTGCCAACACCCTGAAACACTGCAGCATGGTGGCTAAGTCCATACAGTAGTTTAACAAGACAGGTTCCATTCAAAACAGAGGTTGCCATGGACGACCAAATAAGTTGATTGCACATGTTCAGCGTCATATCCAGAGATTGTCTTTTCAAAATAGGTGTATGAGTGATGCCAGCATTGCTGTATAGGTTAAATGGATAGGTGTATCAGCCTGTCAATGCTCAGACCATATACTGCATCAAATTGGTCTGCATGGCTGTCGTTCCAGAGGAAATTTTCTTCTAAAGTTGATACACAAGAAAGTCTGCAGTTTTCTGAAGACTAAGGATGGGGATTACTGGAACCATGTCCTGTTGTATGATGAGCCCAAGATAAATTTGGTTCAGATGGTGTTAAACTTTTGCAATCAGATGAGGAATACAAGGATAAGTATGTCTTGCCTACAGTCAATCATCCTGGTGGGAGTGTCATGGTTTGGGGCTGCAATAGTTTTGCCGGCTGTGGGGAGCTGCAATTCATTGAGGGAACGCAAACATGTACTGTGACATACTGAAGCAGAACATGATCCCCTCCCTTCGGAAACTGGGCCATAGAGCAGTAACGACTCCAAACACACCCCCATCACTACCATCTGCCTTGCTAAAGAAAATAAAGGGGTAAGGTACAAAAAGGGCCCAAAGCATTCTTCAACCCAAAACCCCCTGTTGAAAAATAGGAAAGGGTCACAAGCACCACCATTTTCTGTGTTTGCCGATGGAAGAGGTTTCCAAATTGGCGACCTGTAAGCTCTTGGGGGAACTCCCTCCCCCAAGGGAGATTTTTAAGTCAGTGCTAAAAAAAATTATGTTGGCCACACAAAATATTGACACTCTGGGTACAATTTGTCCAGTTTCACTTATGGGTGTACTTTTGTTGCCAGCGATTTAGACACTGATCGCTGTATGTTGACTACTGACTACTTTACATTTTATTTATAAAATCAAAGTACTTCTAAAAAAGAAATTTATTCTTAATGCAATAAAAAACAGTATCAAAACCCCTAGGGTAAAAGTGGGGAGAATTTTGGAGGGGGGCCCAACTGTAGCCCTGGGGAAAGGGGTTTCAAAAATATATGAAATATAATACTATTATATCAATTGGTAATTAAGGTATGGGATTAAGGCCAAAGATATAAACAACATCAGGTATAAATTTAAAATAAATTTTGGTCGGGTTTATCACATTAAAGTCTGTTTAACCCCCATAAGGGGTGGAACATCAAAAAAACCTATACTGATAGAACAATGCCATATCCTGTCAGGAAGTTCTCACAAAAACTGAGCATAGTAACAATTGTTGAACACAAACAAGGTAATATTACCCAAAAAGCGATAGCTCCACCACCAATTTTAAAGTGCTTCAACGGGGAAATTTACACCCAAATCCCCAGTAGAACTCAGGCAAACTTTTGGTGGGGAAACGGGAAACTTTCTTGGTGGGGCCCCCCCCCCCCCCAATCATTAGGGCCCATACAAATTTCTTTAAAATTTTATAATATGACTGCATTAACAGTCTATTTATTAAGTGATACCTGATATTGCCTCTATCCCAGGGTGCCTCGTCCCAGGGAAAAACCTATATTAACTTGAAAAACTGAAATAAAAAAAACGAAAAAATACCCCGGGAAACGTAATTTTAAAAAAAAGCCGGAGCTAAAGGCTTTTTAATTAAAATAGCCCTTTAATTCTTAAAAAAAAAAGGGATTTTCCCAGTGCAAAATTAAAAACAAAACATTTAAAACCCTTGACGCGTTTCACGCGAGCACCCGCCCTTGAACAGAAGTAAAAGGGGTGGTAAACTAAGACAAAGGGCAAATGGATTATAAATACCCTGTAAACGCAATGAGTGTTGTGCCAACTAAAGCGAAAACCATTCTAAGGTAAAGGGGCCCAACTTTTAATTCTTCACTGTAACCATTGTTTAACAGTAAAACACTTTTGGGGCCGCCCCCCTCTTTTTTTTTTTTTTCCTGTCATATGATATAATTGTATTAACTTTTTTAAAACCCAAAATTTAAAAAAATAGAAACACCAAACCTGTAATATTTTCCAGGGGAGATGGGCGAATTTCAAAAAATTCGATTCGGCCCACTTCGCCGAATTTTCCGAAAAAAATTTGTTTCGGTCCGAATTATTTCGGCAGGGAATCGCATTAAAGAAAACAGCTTTTTTCTAGGCTGAAACAGACCCTGCAGGGTGCTGTAGAAAAATTGTGCCATGCTTAAATATGCAGAGGGAGTTTGTTTTGGTCTTCATCCCAATTTTGTTTTAGTATGACATGCACAGGGCTCCCCGCCGCCCAAAAGAATCCTTCACTATAAAATTCCCTGGGCATTTTAAAGAGGGCAAAACGACCAAAAAACAAAAGCGGGAATGTGGCCTGAAAAAAGTCATGCCAGCGAAGCGGGGAAAAAAAAAGCGGAGAGCTCAGGTGGAAAAATTAGTACAGAGGTGGGGGTGCCCGCGCAGCCAAAGAAACCAATGAGGCCAGAGTGGCAAAATAAACATTCTGGAGGTGGCAAAACGGGAGGGCCACAGAGTGGCACAAAATCTGAGGGGGGGCCGGGGGGGGGGGGGGGGGGGGAAAAAGGTTTTTTTTTTCCAGGGGGCAGCAGCTTTAGGTCCAGGCCCCAAGGGACATTCTAGAGGGGGCCAAAACAGTGGGCCAGCCACAGAGGGGGCACAATGACATTTTTGGGAAAGGCACGGTGGGCAGCAGCAGGAGGTAAGGCATGGCACAACCCCTTTCTGGGGGGGGGGGAAAAAAACGGGAGAAAGGCCCAAGAGTGGCAAAATGACAAAAAGGGGGAGGGCACCCCAGCAGCAATGAGGTCAACAGTTGGCACAATGACACAGTGGGGAGGTCACGGCACACCACAGCAGCAGCATGGGGTTCGCCCGTGGCACAATACATTCGGGTTTGGCAAAACAGGGAGGCACAGAGGGGGCCACAATGATTTAAGTGGAAGTAACGGCGGCACCCAGCATGAGGTAGGCAGTGGCACAATGACAGGGCGGGAAAGGGGCAAAACATTAAAAGGCCACAGAGTGCACAAAACACAGTTTTGGGGGGGACACGGGGGCAGCAGAAATGAGTCCAGGCAGGGGCACAATCACTTCTGGAGGGGGGCAAAAACGGGAGTAGGCCACAGAGGGGCCCACAATAAACAAGAGGGGGGGCACGCAGCAGAAAGCAGGGGGGGTCAGACGGGTGGCACAATGACACGGGTGTGGAGGTCAGGGGCAGCAGCCACAGCGAAGAAATGGGGTCAGACAGTGGCAAAAGGACTTCGGAGGTGGCAAAACCCCGGTGTAGGCCACAGAGTGGCACAATGACAGAGAGGGAGGGCATGCAGCAGCAGCAGGGGTAAACAGTGGAAAATGCATTCTGGAGGTGGAAAACAGGAGGGGGCCACAGAGGGGCCCCAAAAGACAAGAGCGGGGGTCAGGGGGCGGCAGCAGCATGAGGTCGGGCAGTGGCAACAATCCCTTCAAAGGGGGAAAAACAGAAGCGGGCCCCACAGAGTGGCCCCAATGACCCAGTGTGGAGGTTCAGGGGTAGCAGCAGCAAAAAGGGCCCGGGCAGGGGCACAATCCCCTTCGGGGGGGCCAAAAACTGGAGAAAGGGCCACAAAAGTGGCACAATGACTGAAATGGGGGGCACGGCACAGCAGCATGATTCGGGACAGTGGCACAATGCCACGGGTGTTGGGGGCACGGCAGCAGCCAAAGACAGCATGAGGCCCAACAGGGGCAAAAAGAAATTCGGGAAAGGTGGAAAAAACGGGAGGGGGCGCAGAGTGCACAAGGGGGGGGGGGGGGGGGAATGATAGTTGAAGGTCAGGGAAAAAAGGCACCCCACAGCAGCACCCATGGGGGTCAACTTTGGCCCAAAATGCCCCCATTCTGGAGGTGGCAAAACAGGGGGGTGGGCCCCAGATTTGGGGCACAATGACTGAGAGTGGAGGTAAACGGCGGAAAGCACCCATGGGGGTCGGGGCAGGGGCCCATAATGACATTCTGGGGGTGGAAAAACAGTACCCAGGACCCCAAGTGCACAATGACAAAGGTGGAGTTTCACGGTAGCAGAAAGCATAGGCCCAGCAGTGGCACAATCTCTTTCTGGGGGGGGTCAAAACCCAGAAGGGGGCCCACAGGGGTGGCACTAAAAAAACTGAGATTTTGGAGGCACGGTGGCAGCGGGCAGAAGGTCGGGGCAGGGGCACAATGACATTCTGGGGGGTGGAAAAAACAGAGCAGGCCACAGAGTGGCACAATAACACATTTGTGGGGACACGGTAGCACAACGAGGCAGGCAGTGGCACAATCCCCTTCGGGATTTGAAAAAAACTGGAGGGGGCCACAAAAGGGGCAAAAATGAAAAGAGAGTGGGGGGCACGGCAGCGGGAAAGCTTTAGGTCAAAACTTTGGCACAATGACCAGTTTTGGAGGCCCAGGGAAAGCACCAAGCAGCACATGAGGTCAACAGTGGCACAAGGGACATTCTGGAGGGGGAAAAAAAAAGGAGTAGGCCACAGATTTGGCACAATGACAGAGTTTTTGAGGTGACGGCGGCAGGAGCAACAGCAGGGAGGCCAGAGGGGGGGGCACAGGACACAGGTGTAATGCACGGCCCAGCAACGCAGCCCCAAAAAGGGGTCATAGAGTGGCACAATACAAGTGTTTAAGGTGGGTGGCAATACCATTCCCTGGTAAAGATGGGGGGTAGGCAAAAGGGGGGAAACTGTCAGGCAGATGTGTGTCTTTCAGGGGGGCGGCATCAGAATTTGGCTGAGGCAGGTAGTTTAAACCCCAGACTGACGCCTAAGGCATTGGTGTGGGAAAATTTCCGGGCCGATCCACGCCGGGATTCATCAAAACAAATTTAAAGTCTTTTCCCCCTTTTCCCCCCGGGGACAAGCGGGTTCCCCTTGGGGAAAGATGGCCCGCCCCCGCACGAAGCCCCCGCTCTAAACCAAACCACGGGCCCGGGGCCAAGGACGCTTCCCCCCCTGAAAAACTCGGCAAGTTGGGGGCCCAAAACTCCAGTTTGGCGCCCAGATCCAGGGGGATTTTTCTAACTTGGGGGCAGAGTGCGGGTCCAAGAAGGCCACCACCTGTTGGTTAGGGGTCGGGCCCCCAGTCCTGCGCTGCTGCTCCCTGCTGGCAAACTACCCCCCCCCCACAAAGGGGGGTTTGAAGGAAACGGCTCATCAGTGCCCCAAAAGATTTGGGGTTTGCTGCTGATGGAGCTGGTACTGCCCCAAACCCCCCCCCCCCACCTTCCCCCAGCAGCCGCGCGTAGTAAAAGGATGCTGGGAACCCCCCGGTAAACCTGTCAGAGGAGGGACGATCCCCGGCACATAGGCAGCCCCAAACTGCTACGGAGGATTTCCCTATAGTTTTTAATTTTTTCCCTTCTCCCCATAGCGGGGAAAAAGGGCCCCCATTTTGGACCGGTAAGCGGGGCCCAAATTTAGGGGGGGAGACCCAGAATTAAATCCCTCCCCCGGGTTTGCTAAATATTCGCTTTCCAAGCCGGGCAAATCAGCATGCTCCCGGGCCCATCTGCACAAGTGACTCCGGGGGGCCCCCTTTCCTCCATCTCCATTGTATTTCCCACGGTGTTTTGGGGCCCAACGGGCCTCGCTTCCTCATCTCCATCATCCCCCCTCCAGCGGCTCCTGCTTTTTCCTTCGGGTAAACCGGGGTAAAAAAAAAAAAAATTCCAACACTTCACCAGACAAGGCTTCTGCTCCAAATGTCCTCCTCCCTCCTCCTCCATTTCCCCCCAGGGGCCCCTCATGGGGCCGGAAATGTAGTCGCCACATCTCCAGTCCCCCGCCCCGACAGATTTTTTAGCATCTGTTCTAGGACATGAGGCGTGGAATGACCTATTCATCCCCTAGTCCCGGCGACTGACAAATAACGTGGCCTCCTCGAATGGCCTCAACAAACGGCAGGGGGGTCACCATGAGCTCCACTGGGTGACATTTAAAGTTACCACAGGGGAGTACCCCCGGGCGGCCCGGAACAAACCCAAAAAAACGTTAAAGGCCTTTTTCGTTCATACATCGGTCCAACATTTTACAGCTGGAATTCCACGGGTGGGAAAAATCGCATATCAATTTTGGGTTTGGGGGGGGCCGTTTTGCCACTGCAACCTTGAGGGGTTCCTGGCTTTGTACGAATGATAAAGGCATGCCAGTTTTCCCGGCCAAATTTTAGAAACTTTTTGAAAACGTGGAAACTTTTAGGAACCTTTTCCCAACCAGATTGAAAAACGTGGGGCCCCCGCAGGGGGCCCTGGACCCTCCCCCCTTGGGGGCACGCGGACACCATTTTTCCTCCCATTGGGCCCTTACCCTGGTTTTCCGATTTGCAGTTGGCGTGGGGAAAAACCACACATCCCATTTCTTGCTGCATGAAAGCGGAGCAGTTCCTCCCCTGTGGAAATCGTTTGCCGAGGCAAGCCCGGTGTAGAACTGCGTGGGCACCGGGGTTGTGTTCCCCACACAAAAAGGAAGATTTGGGGCAAAACTAAATGGAGGGTGAATGGGTGGTGGAGGAGGGAGGAGGCGGACATTTGGCCCCAGGAACCACAGTTTTTACAACGGGGGAGGAAAAAAGCGGGGTCTCCTGTCCAAGTTTTGGTGTTTCCGGGGAGGAAGCACATTTACCCATTTGGGGCCCAAAAAAGGGCATGTACTGGCCCTGACCGTAGTTACAGCTCCAACTTTCCGCGCTGCCCCTGCCCTTGGGAAAAACCGATAAGCCAAAGGGCTGGGCCCCCTTTCTGTTCTACCCTATTTTTTGAAATGCTGGTAAATGCCCCTTTTTGGAAAAGAAAATTTTGGGTTGGGAAACCCCCCATCTCGGCTCGGGACAAGCCATTTGTTCTCTGAACGGGGCAGAGTCCAAACCCAAAAAGGGAAAAGGGGGGGACTGCAGCACCCAAAAATTTGGGAAAAGGGGGTACGGCACTTCTGCACCTTAGGAAAGGGGGGGACGCAACGGTTTTTCTCTAGCAATCGCCTCGCGACGACCCGGGTGGGGCCATGAGAAACGAGGAGCGGGCATCGGACCGGGATGATGGGCCCAAGGGGGAAAAAGCTCCCTTCTGCAGAGGGGTGGAGCCCTTTACGGCTGCAAAGGCATGCCCTGCCAAATTGCCGCTGCTGGGTGCTGCGGCGGCAGGTTTGGGCCACCACATCTGAAACCACTTTCTCCCAGGGCCATCGGATAGTGACGGGTGGGTGTGTTTTACGCAGGGGCCCGGGGGCCAATTTTTTACTCCCGGCCCCCGCTTCACTTTCTGCCCACCCGATTCTACATATACCCCTTTTTCGGCTCCTCCCCGGGGTCCTTTTGCAAAAACTGCCACACCGCCGATTTGCATTTTTTCCCCCCACACCCCCGCCGCGGCCCCCGCGAGCTCCTACTTTCCCTTTGGGCCTTCGAAAACCCGGGTTTTTTACCCCGGGGCCGCTTTGGGTCCCCCACCTCGCCCCTGCTCTTCCGCGACTGAAGGGGCCCCAACCCACTTGCTGGGTGCCCCCTGCCTAGGGGCCAAAACTGGGCGCCCCTTCTCCTGACGATGAAAGGGAAGCCCTTTCTATCCCCCCAGCCTCCCAAGTGCGGGGGCGGGGTACATCATCATCTATTTTTGTTTCATCGTCACTGGGTGCCCTCATCACCGGGGCCTTTTGGGATGCCCGAGGGGGGGAAACCCCCACCCAAAATGACCTCCCATGCCACTCCCCCACATCTTACTTTTTCCGCCACCCCAAGAAGCAGGGGATATTGGCCCCATTTCTTCGCTTCCAAGAAACCGGGTGACTGCCCCCCTCCCAAATTTTTCATCCTCGCTATTAGTGGCGCTGAGCCCAGAAACCCATATAAATCTCTGGCTGAGGGAACCGGATTTGGGGCAGAGGCGGGGCCCGAGGAAAAGGGGAGGGCCGCTTTACCCCTCCCGGGCCAAAGCCAACTTAAGGGGTTTGTCCCGACGTTTTCCCCCCCCACTCCTTGGGTGGGGTTGTCAAATTCAACTGGGGAAGTGGATGACCTAGTCAACCCAAACAAGAAACCCCGGGTTTCTGAACAACACACGGGCCCCTAATGACAGGGGGCAGTTCTGGCCTCAAACCCACGTTTACCCCCCGCGCGACGTCCCCTTTCGTGCCGACCTGGGCCTGTTCCAGGGAAATTTTGTGCCACGGCCCCCTCGGGAGGTGCAGAGCCTGCCACCTTTTCGTCTGACATACTGTTTGTTCTAAAATGTACAGACACTGTTTGATGAAGAAAATCTGTATAGATAAAAAAACACCCTGTTTTGGGCTCCCAAATGAACCCAAATAACAAGCTTGGGTAACCCCTTTGGGTAAAATTTTCGCTCCAAAAATGGCCAGGAAAAATTCACTTGTAAATTGGGCCCTTTTAAAAAAATCCCGTGTAAATTTTTCTGGGGGAAAGTTTCAGGAATTAACCCCTTTGGATAAATTTGGGGTAACAGAATTTCTTTCCCGTGGCTTTAAAAAGAAAGTTTTTTTTACGAGTGCAACTGCAGAAAAATACCTAGTTAAACCCCGGGTGTAAAATTGGGGCCAAAGAATTGGGGCCACCACAAACTACTAGCTTTAGCGGGTACAATTTCCGTGTTTTTTACGCTACCCAACAAGAATAAAAAATTTTAATTAACCTTTGCTTGTGAATTAAGGGGTACAGGGAAAAAAAGTAATATTTTTGGCGGTTGGAAAAAAGATGGTTTCTTGGACCACCACAGCCCGAAAAAAAACGCCTTTAAAAAAAACCCCGGGGTTTAAATTTGCGCCAGAAAAAAAAATTTTAAACCACCACAAAAACTTGCTTTGTAGCGTGTTACAATTCCCGGGGTTTTTTAAAGCTACACCAAAAAGAGATAAAATTGGGAATTAACCCCTTTTCTTGGGAAATTTGGCAAACCCGGGAAAAAAGAAAAAAATTTTGGCGGTAAAAAACGGTTTTCTTGGGGTCACCACACGGAAAAAAAACCCCTTAATTAACCCTGGTTAAATTGTGCCAAAGAATTGAGCCCCCACAAACTACCCAAACCGTGGGGTGTTACCCAAACCGTTTTTTTTTACGCTACCCAACAAAAATGATAAAATTTTGGGAAATTTAAAAATTTTCTTGGAAAATTTTGGCTACAGGAAAAAAGGAAAAATTTTTGGCGGTGAAAAAAGACGGTTTTTTTGGAGTCACCACAGGGTGAAAAACAACCTTAATTAACCCCCGGGTGTAAAATTTAGCCAAAGAATTGAGCCAAACCCCAAAATAAAAAGCTTTGTAAACGTGTTCCCAAAAACCCTGTTTTTTAACCGGGGACCCCAAAAAGAGATAAAAAATTTTAAAATTAACCTTTTTCTTGGGAAATTAGCCCACAGGAAAAAAGTATATATTTTGGCGGTGAAAAAAACGGTTTTCTTGGGGCACCCCCAGCTTTAAAAACAACGCTTAATTTAAAAACCCGGAAAGTAAATTGCGCCAAAGGAAATTTAGGGCCCCCACCCAAAAAAAAAAACTTTTTTAACATGTTACAATGCCCTGTTTTTTTTTCGCACACAACAAGAAAAAAAAATTGTAAATTAACCTTTGGGTTTTTGAAATTTGGCTACAGGAAAAATGAAAAATTTTGGGCGGGAAAAAAAACCCGTTTTCCCTTTTGGGGTCCCCCACCCGCTGAAAAACCAAAGCTTAATTAAAAGACTGGATGTAAAAATTTCCCCAAGAAAAAGGCAGCCAAAAATGAAAAGGGAAATTTTTTATTGGAAAAAAAGCTGTTTCTTTTTAAAAGAAAACAACAGGAACTGGCTTAGATCCCCCTTGGGTATTTAGTGTGCTGTGAGAAGGGGAAAGGAATTTAAAAGTATAGCGCTGCATTGGGCGCACACGGCTTTCAAATCCGATACCCCAAAAAAAACAGGAAAAAGAACGTTTTAAAAAAGCAGTCACCCGAACAACTGAACCCCCCCACAAAAATCGCTGTATTAAAAAAACATTCTTCCCGTAATAGCATACCGCAGCAACCCTTTTTTCCCCGATCAGTACAGTTTAAGGAGTGTGGGTCCCACGCGCACCCGGACTTAAATTTGTGCGGGACGTCACAAATCCCGCCTGTTCTGAAAGGCTTCATCCCCTGCAATGGGGCCCTGCCCAGGCTATGCCCTTCTTCCTCCCAGATTTTTTTGCCCCAAGTAGCCACCCAAGGGGCTTTTCGCCATTTTATCAATGAAAAGCCACTTCGTTCCCCAAGTAAACCCCCAAAATTTTTGACTTCGTTCCCGACCGAAATTTTTTCCCGAAAATTTTAAACGAATTCCCTTTGTTAGAAACAATTCACCCATCCTAATTCTCAGTACAACTGCAGCTTTTTTTTGTGAAGGGCCCCAGAGGTTTTTTTAATAAACGTTGTGGCAATTTGTATGGGGAAAAGGTTTTTAAAAAAATACCCAGCTCTAAACATCTCACAAAACACTGTTCAATACATCATCTCTAAATAGAAGGAGTATGGCAAAGCAGTTAACTAGCCAAGACATGGCCTTCCAGCTAGACTGACAGCCCAGTTAAGGAGAAAAACAATTAAAGAAGGAACCCAAAAACCTAGGGGCCCCCTCCGAAGAGATTCCGAAAATCAAAGCTCAGGTGGGAGAATCTTTTTCACAGGGTAACAAAAGGGGTTTTGTTTCTCCCAAAAACGTTTTTGGAAGAATGGCAAGATAAAAGCCCCTTTTTAAAAGTAACCCTTTAAGGTTGTCCTGTTTTTTTAAATTTGCAAAAAGGTTTGGGAGGGACACAGCAAAAAGCAATCAAAAAGCTTTTGGGTTTTGGGAAAAGCCAGCACGCATATCAACCCCAAAAACACCCACAGATTGTTCAGCAAACGTGATTGGGGATGGTTTGGGTTCAGCAAGAAATGGGAAGCGGTCAGAGGTTTATGGAAGATGAAAGGGAAATAAATACAGGGCAAAGTTATAAAAAAATGTAGGGGTTAAATTTCCTTTTGTTTTTCACTTTTGTTTCAAATGTTCATATTTTTTTAATTTTTAGAATAAAATTTTTACCTTTAACTTTCCAAATATTTTTTCCTTGAAAAAGTTAAAGGTTTACAAATTTTTTAGTTTCTTTACTCTTTAAAATTAAATTTTTTAGAAAATTTTCCCAAAAGAGGGGAAATTTTTTTTTACCCAAAGGGATTAAACCCCCTATTCTCTTCCTTTTGGTTTTTTTTTTCGGTCCCCCAAATTTTTAATCACGGATTAAATACATTTGTTTCCCTTTTTGGGGGACTGAGGGTTTATTACGTTAAAAATTCCCTTATTTAATTCCCAAAAACTTGGGTTTTTGTATTTCCTACCAAAATAAAAAAATTTTGGGGGTTTTTAAAAATTTTTTTTCCCCATCTTAATTAAAAAAAATTTTAAAAAAAAGACAGGGAAGAGACTGACATAGCTGCCCCGAGTGATGATGGGATGTCTGAGCATTTCAGCAAGAACTGAGGAGCCTCCTCACTGGTCGTAACCCCCTTTGGGGACAATTTTTAAAACCCCATGGACCATTAAGGTAGCAGCAAAAACAAAAAAGGAAAATCAATTTTTTAAAAAAAAAAAATGGGGGAAAAAGTTTAAAAATTAATTTTCAAACTTTTCAAAAATTTTTCATTTGGGGGCAAAACCCATTTTAAAACCCCAAAAACACTAAGGGCCATTTGGGTGTCCCCCAGAAAACTTTTCCCCCCCCTGACAATAAACAACTTTTTTTTTCTAGTATTTAAAAACTTTTAAACCCTGGATAGATAAGTTGTTTTCCCCTTTTCTTAATTAAAAAACCTTTATAATGGGGGTCTGTTTACCAGGTGAAATTTCTTTAAAAAATTTAATTTGCACTAACGCAAAACGAAGTAGGGGTAAAGGTCACTGTTTACATAAATTAAAAACAAGGTTTTTTTAGAAGTAACCAAATTGTAATTTTATTATGGGGTTTAAAATAACAAGTTGTAAGCCAAAAGGGAATAAAAAAAAAGTGAAGTAATGGGATGGGTTTTTAATTTTGGGCCCACCCTTTTTTTCAACCCCTTTTT
>JAODAL010024356.1:0-60717 GCA_025379985.1 Phyllomedusa bahiana | reverse complement strand
ACAGGAAGGAATAGATTGCACCAAGTCGTATTGACAGGAAGACCACTCAGAAACAAAATATGAAAACAAATATGTTCGGGAGAGGGAGTAAAAAATGTGGTAAAAAATTATGTGGCCTTTATCCGTCGATAGTTTTTCATCTAAAAAAAACAGGAGAAAAATTTAAGATAAGAGGTCACCTAACATGTACAGACTGTTTTGTGATCTATTTATTGGAGTGCCCTTGTGTCCTCCAACACATAGGTCAAACTACACAAAAAGTTCAGAAAAGGATGAGCGTACATAGGTATAACATAAGAAAAAAATGCATGTTCCATATTTATCCCCTGAATATCAAAAGCAAGTATTGGGTAAAAAAAAAACTTTAAAGGCTATTCACGCCGTTTTTCGGGAAAGATTTCCCCCAATTACGGCGTGGCTGGCAGGAGGGGGGGGGCGGGGGGCCGGCATCGCCGGGCCCCCCATAACTTTTCTTTATCCACGGGCTACCCCACCTAATAATTGAATGTCACTTTCTCCCCGCTCCCGCATTTCGCGAGGGGAGAGAGGGAGGGAACCATATTTCTCAGGGGAAAATGAAATTTACGTAATGATTGGGACGGTTTTCACCGATTTCGCGAAAACTCCCGTGCAAATTACGGAAAAAAAATCGCCCAAAATAAGCTTTTGAACATGAAAAATAGACCATATACCCCGTTATATTCCAAACAGAATAGAAATTCTGAACAATAAATAAATGTTCTAGATTTTTAAGTTGCAAACTAGTTTTCCTTTTGGTTTAAATGAAGCCACCAAAATAGGATAAAAAAAAAATTAATCTTTATATTTATTTTTTTTATAAATTTTTATGTATTAGATATATATTTATAAGGATTTTAGAAGTAAAAGAGCTATAATATGTCTCTGAAACATTTTCACTGCATATCCCGTTTCCCCCGAAAATAAGACAGTGTCATATTAATTTTTGCTCCTAAAGACGAGCTAAGACTTATTTTTAGGGGATATGTTTCATTTCTATGAATAAGAATTCACATTTATCGTTGAACAAAAAATCAACATGTATTAATATACTGCAGTGATTTCATCACAAACATCAGCATAAGTGGCCAACCTCTGAATTGCATAAAAAATGCACTGTGTCTTATTTTCGGGGAAACAGGGTATCAGTTCAGTGTAACATTTAATACAATATTATATACAATGTAACAATCTTTAGTACGTTACCTATAATCTTGTTAGGATAGAGTTGACATCTATTGGTGTGATAATGCAATTTATACAAGTGCTGTTACGGACGCACACATAATCTATTTTTATTCTTGTATGTAAAAGATCTTATTTACAATACAGGGCTGTGGAGTCTGAGTCGGTGCCTATTTTGCAGGAGTCGGAGTCGTCATAAAAGGGACCGACTCCGACTCCCAAAATATATAATAAGTTGGTCCAGTTAGTTCGATGCAAAGAGCAAGAGGCATTGGGTCCGGCCAGTGCTGCTGCTCCCATATCTTCAGCCTCATCACATGAGGAGTGTAATTGATGACATGGAGCAGGCAAAGCGCTGCCCCAGGGGAAAAGATTCCAATCCCATGACAAACAAATTTCAGCAAAATTTTTCACCTGCTTTCAAAGAAGTAGAAGATCAACCATTCATCAAAACTGACTGTGGCTGAGGCAATTCCTTTATACCCTGACATTGTTAGAGATGTTGCCCCTGTGGTCACCGCTTTCCCCCAACCCAATTTTAGTGTAGAGAGGCCTTTCTCTAGCCTGGAAATAATGAGATCAGATGTGAGGTCATGTATGCAGGATCTGATGGAGGCGATACTATTTCTCAGAACAAATTCAGTGTTTTGCATATTTACAATTTTTTTGTGTTCTAAAGTCATATCCAATAAATATATTTTACACTGACAAGCAAAATGGTAACAGTATTTTGCATTTGTGACTTTCAGGCTCCATATCTCTCCATCCACTACAGCTTTGTACATGCGGCTACTGTAATTTTATATACAGTCATCTTACCTATCTTATACATAAATTTGACTTGCAAGTATTTAGCATCTGCTTAGTTCTGCAGATTCTTTCCTGTAACTGCATTGTTACTGTTTTGCTACCAAAAATCAAAATCTTAATTTCTATTATTTTGTTAGTATTTGGGAAATCCACCTTTTGGTTTTCAATACTGCCTGAATCCATCTGGGCTCTGGATCAGATTCATGCATATCTTGACCAAAATCTGATCCCAGGTCTCTTCTACACATTCCCAGTGTTGGTGCAGACTGGACTTGGATACAAATACAGCTTTTTCTTCAACTCTACCCACAAGTGATCAAATGATCAAAACATTGTTACCCTTTTGCTTCTCAGTGTCTGTTCTACCTAAATAGCTTGATTATTGTATCATAAGGTGATAAGAGCCTGATGTTACCATTTTACTACAGTAAAGTTATCACTTAAACATGCGCCGTGTATGAGGGAGTCAGGAGTTAGAGGTTTGGAAAATTGAGGAGTCGGAGTCAGGGCATTGGCTTGCCGACTCCACAGCCTTGATAGAATAAGGGCTAGTTCTTGTGGAGGATTTACTTTTTAATCAAAAAAGAACAAAAACTTTTAATTATGGACTATGGACGACATGCATGATATTTGGCGTTAATACGGCAAATTTCATGCGCGTTATACTGGCATAGAATGCGCCTCTACAGCGGGTCATAAATCAGGCGCATTCTGGCGCTTGTACGACAGTTCTGGCTCAGGTAAACCACTTTAAAAGTGCTCTGCCCGTTCCAGCTGTAATGCGCCTAGAAATGCCATAGCGAAGCTATAAATCTGTAGGACGGTTCTAGTGCGCCCTGCCTCCTGCGATAGATTTAAAAATGTATGAATGGAGCTGTGCCTGATATTGGACTGAAAAGACATCAGATATCTGGTGCAGCCCCATTCATACATGTCGCCCTATATCTTTTTATGTAAAAACTGACGATCGTAAGTTCACTAGTGTTTTACTTCCGGTGTCATCTTAAGTATTTAAATCCTGCATTTGCACTTTGGCAAACATGAACCTGATGAAGTGTTTTCTTTTAACACGAAACGCATTGTTCTAGAACTAAAATGATTTACTTTAAACTTACAAGACCTGCGCAGGACATCTAAATACACGCCGAGCCGAGGGGTGAATGGGTATGAATGGCAATGATTGAGGATGTTTGGTCTGAGTGATGAGTGTCTAGGGTTATGGATGAAGAGTGGCATCCCGACTTAGGACCACTGTTGTGATTCCTCTACCCCTGCAGCAAGGGATCTCCTAGATTACAATGGTTATATTTACTGATTTGTATGGTTTCATTTCTTTGCATTTTGAAAATGTTTCAAAATAAAGACTTTTAAAAAAAAATACACACCTGATCCGATGAACCTTGTCAAAGTCGGACTCCTGGAGAACCGGTGGGATCCAGGATACACTCTAATCATCTTAACATTAACTCACTCCATGGAGACGAGGGGCGTGAGAAACCAGCAGTGGTCTGCAGTTACATGTCATACGTTGACTTAAACCAGTGGGGAATTGTGCCAGCCTGGATGCACAACCCTGATAGGTGAGTAAGTTATTGACCTATATATCTTACTATTCAATACCAAGATTTACTTCACCAGGGAGCGCTTCTCTCTTCTTTCTTTTCTGTAATAAGTAAAGGAACATCCAGAGAAAAATCCAGAAATAGTAATACTTTTGGAAGAACCTCTCCTGACTATGACAGTGGGATATACGGTGCAACCAGAATCACTGTAACATTGTAAATAGAGCAAAGAATACAAACATATCTATCTACAGAGTCAATAACTGATTTTTGAAAAAGCATTTCTGCTATATAGGATACATTAAATTGTTTTTGCATTTGAGGTCCCCTTGAAGATAGGGAGGTGGGCATAAGCAGTTTTGATCAAAAATGTGAACGAAGAACCTCAAAAAAATTTCATTTATCCTAAGTAGCAGAAATGCTTTTTCAAATATTCTTATGTGCCTTATTGATAGTTTCTTTAGTTGATAGTGTGCTGCTGATATTGGAATGTGTATGTATGTTGCTGTCACACCAGTGTGCACCTATGCTCATTTTTTTCAAAAAAGTTTTTGGATGTTCAAAGCCAAATATTACTAACTACTACTTTAGATACAAGCGGCAGGTGTTTCAGGGAACAAGCTGCACAAAGATCGTCAGAGGAAATCTCCTGCTGCAATCTTCTAATATAAATAAAAAGTGTATATATATATAAAAAAGACGATCGCGCTCTGTTCGCTGTATAAGGTGCCAACTTAATCACAAGCAGTCCCCAAATAATCAAATTCCAAAATATGCAACCCCCATGCAAATAGTATAAAACAGTGTAAAACACACCTGTAATAGTGCAACCACTTCCCCAGAGATTCTCACTTGATGCTCACATCAGCCAGGAACCTCGCACTAATCCAGGTTTCTGTCAACTTCAATCTTCAGTTGGTGGATTTGTCAGAAATAATATATAAAAACATACAAACAGTGTGGTGTGTTCACCGCTACTACGCCCCGGCCAGCAGCGTGCGGGATCCACACATACAGGCTAACAGACTAGAGCGACGTCACTAAGGCTGGAGCTAACGAAAGCCGAGCAGGCCTACAAGACCTACGCGTTTCAGAGAATAACGATCTCCTTCATCAGGCTGCAGCCTTAGGTTCCTGGCTGATGTGAGCATCAAGTGAGAATCTCTGGGGAAGTGGTTGCACTATTACAGGTGTGTTTTACACGGTTTTATACTATTTGCATGGGGGTTGCATATTTTGGAATTTGATTATTTGGGGACTGCTTGTGATTAAGTTGGCACCTTATACAGCGAACAGAGCGCGATCGTCTTTTTTATATATATACAAAGCCAAATATTGTTTTCTGGCTTTTAATAACTGATTTTTGACATAGAAATTACAGTAACAGCTCGTGCCACAGATGCGCTCAGCTCCCTGCCTGTTCCTCCTGCAAAATTCCTACATTACAGTAAACTCTAGGGCACACGTGATACCACTTTAGGACCAGTGCGCATCACTGAGCTTTCTAAGGGCTTGTTCACGCAACATAATTTTGAAGTGTAAATTTATGCTTCAGAATATGTCTATGTATTTTGAAATGCATTTTTTTAAAAAGTGTGGAGCATATTTGAGGCATTTACACAGCGAAAATACGATCCACTACTATTTCTATGGGGATTCCATTCGCCTAAATGCGTCAAGAATTGAAAGGGCATTTAAATTTAGCAGAGTGACATTGTCCCTCAATACGCATCGCAGATGTGCTTGTAAAATACACGTTGTAAGAATGACGGCACATATTTTACATTGAAATCAATGAGCGCTGCAGAGAACGTTGTTTGAAGCGTATTTTAGGGCGTATTTCAGCGCAAAATACACTGCAAAAAAAAGCGTAAAATTACATTGTGTGAACATAGCCTCAGAGCTAATGCTCTGGGACCTCTGTCTGTTATTGGTCTCCCCCCCCCCCCCTCTTCACCCTTGCCAGTTTGTTGGTGTTGCAACACAGCAATTGGCTTAGTTCACCTTTTTGATTTTCCAGTATGAGAGGGACAGCCAATGTGACCAGAGCAAAAGACTTCACCATGGCTTCCTCTGCCCCTCTCTGCGTCCGGTCTCACCACAGGTCTATTACTCAAGTCCCACTTACAGGCCTTACTTCTAATGCCTGTAGGCAGGGCTGCCAAAAGTTTCTTGGTCCCATACAGCAGAAGCATCTGGGCCCTCACCTATTATCAATTCCTATTTTACCCCATATAACTGGGCCCCGTTTTTTAAAAATTTGATCACAGCCTCTGATGGCACCTGTGCCCGCGGTGGAACCAATTTCTACTGTCTACCAGCCCACCGTGACTAGGCATTTCCTCTCAGAATCCAAAACCCAGAAGTACTGCTTTTCTTGTGTTTCAGCACTTCATTCCTCACCACATGCAGGTTACACCGAGTGACCCACAAGTATGGGTGACCCTTCTAATCCGCTCCACACATGACTGCACTGCATCATCCAGCCTCCAGTCCCACTACCTCTCTTGCAGAGGGGCAAGCATGTGTCAATGTACAAACCCAGGCCTACTATTTAAACCAGCCAACAGCAGCATCACTGCTTCTCTCAAGGCTGTGTACTAATATACACTGCTCAAAAAAATAAGAGACAAACTCCACAATGTAACTCTGTCAATCACATTTCTGTGAAATAAACCTGTCCCGTTATGAATCAACAGTGATTGTGAATCAATTTCTCTTACTGTTTTGCAAATGGAACAGACAACAGGTAGAAATGAGAGGCAATTAGCAAGACAACCCCTATAAAAGAGTGGTGCTGCGGGTGGTGACCACAGACCATTTCTCTGTTCTCATCCTTTTTGGCTGTTGTTTTGATCGCTTTTGCATTTTGCTATTGCTCTCACCCCTAGAGGTAGCATGAGGCAGTGTCTACAACCCACAGAAGTTACTCAGGTAGCAAAGCTCATCCAGGATGTGAGCTATGGCAAGAAGGTTAGTTGTGTCTGTCAGCGCAGTGTCCAGAGCATGGAGCAGATACCAGGAGACAGGCCAGTACATAAGGACATGTGGAGGCGGCCATAGGAGGTCAACAACACAGCAGCAGGACCGCTACCTCCTCCTTTGTGCAAGTAGGAACAGGAGGAGCAGTGCCAGGGCCTTCAAAATGACCTTCAGCAGGCTACTAATATCCCTGCATCTGCAAAAACTGTCAGAAACAGACTCCTTTAAGTGTTAATGCTAGGCCTCAGGTGGCTTAATTGTGTCAGCAGTCCCTGCATAATGAAGACATTGATGCTATGGATTGGCCTGCCCACTCCAGGTGTGGGAGGAAAACCCTCAGGAGAACATCCGCTGCCTCATCAGGGGCATGGTAGGGAGGCCATACAGGCACGTGGAGGACACACACACAGACACATACACAGACGCGCACACACAAACGCGCGGACACACACACACACACACACACACACCTTGAGCCTCATTTCCTTTTCTTGAGGCATTTCCACTGAAGTTGGATCAGCCTGAAGTTTGATTTTCCACTTTGATTTTGAGCATCATTCCAAATCCAGACCATCAAGGGATATTCATTTTCATTGATCATTTTTATGTTTTATTGTTCTACACAGTCCACTTTGTAATGTATAAGGAATTGCAACTGGAATATGTCAGATATTTTAGTGTTCCTTTTATGTTTTTGAGCAGTGTACTTTCAAAAGCTCTGTAGTGATGCAGCATATCAGAATACCTTTCAAGGGATAGTCCCTATTTTTGACCCAAATCCCCCTGCTCCGCTTTACTCCATATATGTCTCTCTTTTTGACTTAATAAACTTACCTATACAGTATAAACTCCCTACATTGTCCCAAAAAACATTCATTTGGTTCCTAACTGTACATAAAGCTACAATTTAGAAATGACTTAATAATTTGTCGTAATTTGGACCAAACAAATGACTGCATTTGGATGATTTTGTACTAATTTGTTAAAAAAAACGAGTGAAGCGTATAGATGTATACAAAAAAACAATAATTTACTTCTGCCATTTAATCATGAGTGTCCCTCTTTGCCCATTTAAAAAGTTGGTAGTATGTATCCAGGGCCGTTCCTAGAGGCGGGTACCCAGGCTCCACTCACCCGAGGGGGGCGCTTTTGACGCCTGCCTCGCATGCCCGGAGGATAGCCCCTGACTCTGCGCAGCCGTTTTATAACAGCCAGAGAGTCACTCAGCAGCTGCACGCACTCGCTGTGCAGCTGCTGGTACAGGGAGGAGGCAGGATGGATCGTTACCGTCCTGCCCTCTCCCCTGTATCAGCATCGCAGGGGGCGCACGGCTTTCACCAAGCCCCCTGCGATGCTGGGATCTACTCGGTTGGTATTTCTGCCGGCCGAGTATATCCCTGGGAGCTGCGTTACAGCGTAAGCAGCGTGATGACATCACGCTGCTTACACTGCCCTGCAGCTCCCGGACCTGGACGCGGGGACTGTGGTCAGGTCATTTTTTTTAATTTTATAATTAGCTACTACCTGGGTATAGGGACATCTACTGGCTACAGGGGCATCTACTGGCTACAGGGGGGCATCTACTGGCTACAAGGGGGGCATCTACTGGCTACAAGGGGGTAACTCCGGGCTCTAGGGGCATCACCTGGCTACAGGGGCATCTACTGCTGATAAATTGAGGAGTCTAAGATGTTTGTTTTGTAAATTTTACAGTGAAGAGTCGAGGCCAGGAGAGGACGTCATGACGTCTGGGACAGATGGAGAAGAAGAGAAAGAGAACAACTCTTCAGAGACTTTTTCCTGTAAGTGCTTGGATGTAACTTTACTGTAATCGATTATATGTCTGCAGAGACTGTGTACAACTGGTATCCACTGTATTAGGGTAATATAGGATGTAGTATAATGGTTTGTATTCAGTAATGGGATGGTGTATTATTCAGGCACTATGTGGTGGTGATATGGGGTCTTCGTCGGACAATGGCACTGTTCTGGCTTGTTCTCACGACGGTTTTGTGATCCGTTTTACGGATCCGTAAAACGAATCTACCAATTGTCAGTGTGATTAACATTGCGTTCAATGGCAAAAGCGCATCGCTGTTCCCACGGGAGATCACTGATGCGCTTTTGAGGGCTCTCCTGCGCTGCGCTTTTCGGATCCGCTTTAAGAATTGACATGTCAATTCTTATTGCGGTTTACGCAAGTGAAAGCTCATAGGAGATAATGGAGTCCGCTTTTGGTACCTGTCCAAAAGCGCTCCACACAGGGGGATAGGGAGAGAGGGAGAGAGAGAGGGAGGGAGAGATCCGTAAAAAGGATCAAAAACGTCGTGTGAACAAGCCCTTAGCCTGGGATTCTGGTTTTGTATAGCGGTGTTATTTGGTAACTGTATGACTATTATTTAGTAGTTTTATACGTAGCACATTGTGGTAAAGCTTTTTGTATATTTTAGATTTGGTTGATGGTGATGCAATGTGTGGCATTTAGGCGCATTATGTTACGGGGGGGTGCAAAATTTCTTCACCTCGCCCTCAGTGCAATTTAGCCTAGGAACAGCCCTGTATGTGTCGGTGCAAACATGCACATCACCCAGTTACTTCCTTCTGATTCCATATACAAAAGGGGCACAGAGCAAATTTCAAGATTAAGGGTATGTTCACACAACGTAATTGCGGGGCGTATTTTGGCGTGTAATTGTAGCAAAGTACGCCCCGCAAATACGGTAAAATCCTTTGACAAGTCCATCACTCAATGAGTGCTGTGTAAAATCATCGTCGTCGGCACCAGGCCTTTTGCGTGTTGAAAGTGCGCACTTGCCCGAGCAAGCCCGTAATTTTGTGTACTTTCAACGGCAATTAACACAGCGTATTGCTCGTGTCGCAATATGCTCTGTGAACGACGTACCTTAATTATGTACAATATAAACATTGTGAAAATATATACAGCATACACATATGTGCAAATAAACCAAAGTAGTCTATAAAATGTAAAGTAAACATTTAAAGTATAAAAAAGATATTGTCTTGTAAGGGAGAGTTGTACATTCACCCCTCTTACATATCAATAGGGCAAAAATGTATTTGATGGAATTACTCTGACAAGTGAGAGCCCCACTAATTACACTTATTATTATATGGTCACCACAAAAAAATCACTTACAAATCTTTGAAAATCAGTTTCAAGAATTCTTTCCTATTGCTACATGCTGGGATTTCCGAGTGATATTAAAAAGTGGTGGCTACCTCCATGGGGTGATATGAAAATAGCTGGTTAATTACTAGAATTAAAAGGGCCTCATAGCAAAACTAAATGGGGCCCCACCACCTAAGGACAATAAACTTAACAGCCGCATAAGTATCACTAGTTACAGGTATAATTAATACCGTCAAATATCAGGGAACCCACATAGTAATGCTGCAGAGCAGAAAGCCACCAACTACCTGTTCCCTACAAAAAAGAACAATGTTCTTGTATCTGAGTGGTACCCTGAGTTGTGCCCTCAACCTCTGGGCCTCACAGCATCTGCTATGGCTATAGTTATGCCTATGGTTAATACATTGATTAAATTGTGGAATACAAATCTTACATCAATACTGAGCCCCTGCCTTTTACTGAGACTCTTACATTAGATGAATTATACTGGTTTTAGTGCCATCTAGTGGCCATGACAGATTTCAGCTTCAGAAATCTCTTGTGCTAACATTAAAGGGGTTGTCTCACTACATTGATTCATCTCACCTCAGTCCTGTTTTCTTTGTTTCATTTTGAATTCAGGGGCGTGTTTACTGGATTCCACTAGGCTGCAGTAGAAGATTGTTATTTAGCTATAGCAACCAGTGCTGGCAGCCTAACAGGATATATTAAACAGGTCTGTAGCTATAGTGACCTGAGGAGCTGATGCAGCCCATACAAGAGGGGATATCTAGGAATAGGTAGGACACTGTTAATGGACATATATTGCAAAGTGACTTGTTTTTGCAAGATCTTAAACATAAAAAGCAATCCTTGTAGTGATACAACCTCTTTAAGGCTGTGTTCACACGGCAAAGGCAAAATACCAGTCGGATTTTCTGACCAGTATTTTGTCTTCTTTTTTAGCATGCAGGCGGACGGGTTTTGTCCACGGTTTGCAGATTCAAGCCCTCCCCCTTCACACCCACATGTTCATGTTCTGCCAGAAAACCGGGCGGAAGAATGAACATGTTCTAAGTTATGCCGGCAGTGTAAAAAAACGCCGGAGGAAAATCCGTTGCACGGATTTTCTATTTAAATCAATGTAAAATGTTGACAGTCAGTTTACAGATGGTTTTCAAATCTGAAAACCGAATGAAAACCATTGCAGTGGGGACAAGCCCTAAGGCTATGTCTCCACAGCAAAGTTAAAATACCGCCGGAAAACCGACAGTATTTTAAATTCGCTGCACCACGGCTTCAGTGGGAAACCCTTTCTATGTAGACTACAGCGCGGATTTTCTATTGAAATCAACACAGCACTGGGTATAGTCGGATTTTCGGCGGATTCAAAATACTGAATCCGCTGAAAATCTGACGAGAATCCAGTGTTGTGTAATTTATCATACATGAAAAAAACTTTGAGATTCTCAGTTCACACGTTTTGATCAAAAAATGCTTAAGCCAACCACGGCTTACAACGTGATCTCAAGGCGGGTGGTCCTACTCTACCAGTGTGCCACTGGTAATGGTGTGCGTGTTTATATATATATGCCGCAATCCTGCCAGTGGCACCCAGGTTCACATTGTGTTTTTTCAGAAATGTTTTTTGTGCAGAACCATACGTTGTATTTGGCAATATTGCTTTTAATCTATATAGGGAGGAAGCGATGCCTCCATTTTGGTTTCCTGCACTCCGCCCACCTTCACAGTTTGTTATAAGTGCAGCATGTTTGCAAGGTTGGTGTCTTTTATTTTTCTCTCTGGATAATGGAGATCGTTTGGCCCAATGAGAAGTCTGAATTTGGCTCTATTGAGAGGTAAAGATAGCAAATCTTTGAAAATCAGTTTCAAGAATTCTTTCCTATTGCTACATGCTGGGATTTCCGAGTGATATTAAAAAGTGGTGGCTACCTCCATGGGGTGATATGAAAATAGCTGGTTAATTACTAGAATTAAAAGGGCCTCATAGCAAAACTAAATGGGGCCCCACCACCTAAGGACAATAAACTTAACAGCCGCATAAGTATCACTAATTACAGGTATAAATAATACCGCCAAATATCAGGGAACCCACATAGTAGTGCTGGAGAGCAGAAAGGCACCCACTACTTGTTCCCTACAAAAAGGAACAATGTTCTTGTATCTGAGTGGTACCCTGAGTTGTGCCCTCAACCCGCCTTGAGATCACGTTGTAAGCCGTGGACGGCTTCAACATTTTTTGATCAAAACGTGTGAACTAAGAATCTCAAAGTTTTTTTCATGTATGAGAAATAGCATACATGCTTCTTTAGGGATTTCCATGTATTGTATAGTCCAGTGTTGTGTAGACACAGCTTAATCCCTTAAGGACCCTGGACGTATGAGTACGTCCCAGGGTCCATAAGTGGCTTTGCACCCCACACAGCCACTGGGTGTTACAGCGCAAACGGGCAGTGTCGGCCGCCCACGCTGTTTAACCCTTCAGATGCAGCGGCAAAGATGGCTGCGGCGTCTGAATGAATTAAGATCGGTGCCCCACACCGATCTTGAGGGTGGTCGGCACCGCCGCAGCATAGCTGCAGCGATCCGACCCCCGGACATGGCAGCGGGGAGCCTTGGAAAGGCTCCTGTCACTTCCATGTCCTGGTTTGCCCCACTTCCGTCCGCAGACAGGAAGTGGGGAAACCGCCATCTTGGTACAGTCTAATGCATTGCCTATGCAATGCATTAGACTGTATTGACAATCGTGCCACCTAGTGGTCAAGCACCATAGGTGGCGTCAATGTAAAAAAAATAAAGTTTTACAGTTAAAAAAAAAAAAATGTATTAAAAGTTCAAATCACCCCCCTTTCCCCATTTTACAAATAAAAACAATAAAATAATAAAGTTACACATATTTGGTATCGGCACGTCCGAAAAAGTGCGATCTATAAAAATATAACATCATTTATCCCGTCCGCTGAACATCGTAGAAGAAAAAAAAATTCCAAACGCCAAAATTTTGTTTTTTGGTCATTTTACGTCACTTAAAAAATGGAATAAAAGTGATCAAAAAAGTCGCATGCATTCCAAACTGCAAGCGATAGAAAGTACACTTCGGCCCTCAAAAAATGCCCCCTCACTGACGTCCGTAGGTGTTAGTACAAAAAAGTTATTGGTCGCACAAACTGGCGCTGCGGAGCAAATTTCAAAAATAGAAAAAGTTTGGAATTTTTTACGGTACCAAAACATAATGGAAACCCTACATGTTTGGTATTGCCAGATGCGTATCAACCTGTAGAATACATTGTATTGACCAAAGATTGAACGCCGTAAAAGCAAAACCCCCGCAAATACGTTTTTTTTCACAATTTGTCCCACTTGGAATTTTTTTGCGGTTTCCCAGTATATTATATAGTATAGAATATTCTAATGGTGAACACCATTAGAAAGCACATCTTGTCCTGCAAAATAAAAGCCCTCATGTGTCTATATAGGTGGAAAAATAAAAAAGTTATGGCTCTGGGAAGGCGAGGAGGGAAAAACGAACGTGTCAACAAAAAAAAACGCCGGGTCCTTAAGGGGTTAAAAAGGTTTTGTCACCATGCAGTTTCTCAGAGCCACAGCCAGCTTTTGACTCACACTTCCTGCTCAGAATGTGGGTGAATGTAGAACACTGACTGGCATTTCAGCTCTTCTGTTCTTATCTGATCCTGTTACAGCGACACCTGCCACGGATTTTCTTTAAAAAGCCGTTTTTCACATGTGATTCCGCTTTCCTCCGCCCCAAGTGTGATCTGATGAGGATCCGCTTAAAAGAATAAACCTGATCAGATTTTAAATCCGTGTTGTTGAAAATCTGATCTGTCATTCAAAATGTGAATGTCAACACGGACAAGCCATTCAAATACATGTCCGTCGGCTAGCATGTAGATTTTGACAATGAAGTCGACACAGAATACGCATTGAAATCCTTGTTAAAATCTGTTGTGTGAACAAACCCTAAAGCTAAATGCAAACGGGATAAATTTTGTGCGGATTTTGGCAGAGATTTTGTTGTAGATTTTTCTACATGGACTTCAATAGGATAAGGTAAAATCTACACTAAAATCTGCAGACAAAACCTTTCCTGCGTATTTTGCCTTTTCCCTTTGAAGTCCATGTAGAAACATTTTCAAAAAAATTTGCAATTAAATCTGTTCCATGTGCATTCACATATCACAGAAATCAAAAAACTCAACTGAAATATAACTTCTAATAGATATCATTAAAATACAAATTCCACCTCCTATCTACCCTTTGTGCCAGGTTGATCATTTTCTTAGGTATACCTTGGTATCTTTTGTAAGTTTGGACACATCTTCTCATTCCAACAGTTTTCTGTATTTTCATGACTATAAAAATTGTAGATTCACACTGAAGGCATCAAAACTATGAAGTAACACGTGTGGAATTATATACTTAACAAAAAAGTGTGAAACAACTGAAAATATGTCTTATATTCTAGTTTCTTCAAAGTAGCCACCTTTTGCTTTGATTACTTCTTTGCACACTCTTGGCATTCTCTTGATGAGCTTCAAAAGGTAGTCACCTGAAATGGTTTGCACTTCACAGGTGTGCCCTGTCAGGTTTAATAAGTGGGATTTCTTGCCTTATAAATGGGGTTGGGACCATCAGTTGTGTTGTTCAGAAGTCAGGTGGATACACAGCTGATAGTCCTACTGGATGGACTGTTAGAATTTCTATTATGGCAAGAAAAAAAGCAGCTAATTAAAGAAAAACGAGTGGCCATCATTACTTTATGAAATGAAGAAGGTCAGTCAGTCTGAAAAATTGGGGACACTTTGAAAGTGTCCCCAAGTGCAGTGGCAAAAACCATCAAGTGCTACAAAGAAACTGGCTCAAATGAGGACCGCCCCAGGGAAGGAAGACCAAGAGTCACCTCTGCTGCGGAAGATAAGTTCATCCGAGACTTCCGGTTCCGGCGCCTAGATGTAGGGAGGTTGGCGCGAGCGCTCCGTCTCACCGGCGCTCCGTCTCACCGGGCCCCCAACTGCCGTCTATCAGCTACATATCAGCTGCGGAGCGTGTGTGTGGCAGCTATAAACATTCCACACAGTACTGTGCTCCGGGTGAGTGACTCTTTCATCTGTGTCCCGACTGCTGCTGCCTTGCTCAGAGAGCAAAGGAGTGTAATGCTAATAGGTTATTTGGCCATCAAGAATCCAAATTGTTTGGATCCCTTTAAGACAGCTTGGTTTAACTCATATAATAAAGTAACTTTCTTAGTGCCTGCAAGAGTTAGTAAAAACAATATCTGTTTATGTATTCTTATCGCATAGTTGTTTGGTGGGAAGAGTGTTCCCACCAGTAGTCTTCATCACCTGGTCTCATTATCGCATAGTTTTCTTATTATTTCACAGTTTCGGGATGCATGTTGCCAGGAGTTTTCTGATGTTTCTCATCCAATGATGGCTTTGTCCGGTGTAAGGTGGCCTTTCGAGAACTGGCCATTCAAGAGAGAGATGTTATATTGGACAAATGTAACCTATCAGAGTTTGTGTAACATTTGGTTACACAGGCACTTCAAATGAGATATAAGCTGGAGCACACAGTTATGAGATCAGAAGCCATCTTGGACCGGGGACGCCCGTGTAGATCCCAGGGGATCTCTCTGTTCTCACAGCTGTTGGCTTCTCCTGTGGAAGGAGATTAAGACAGATTGAAATCCTGGTGAGGTGTAAGTATGGCACTGAATTTGAAGACCTGCGATGGTGACGCTAACTGGTCCTGGGGGCAGGAGATCGATTCAGGTGCTTTAAAGTATGTTAACCCTTGTGATGCACTGAGTTCTAAGACCTGCTATAGTGATGCTAACTGGTCCTTGGGGCAGGATAGATTCAGGTGCTTTACAGTGCGCAGTGTAAATAATGCAGTATTGTATTAGCTCATGGACCTGCCATAAGGCACTGGAGGATTCTGTGGTGGGAGATGGTTGCAGTGTTTTATTGTATTGTACTCACTAGTGACAAGTGTGAGTGCTTTGCCTTATCACATTCATCCGGTGGACCCACCATAGTCAGGTCCAGGAGCCCTGGGGCAGGAGATGGGTGTTTGTGCTTTACCTTTGTTACTTATATGATGTAAATATGTGTTTTGCTTCTGTAATCTATATTATAGGAAAAGTATACACAATATCACACTATCTTCCTTTAGTTTTATGTAATCACTTTGTTCTTCATATAATAAAGTTTATAAAGCCTTTGGTGTTGCCTTCTTTAAAGCCATACAGGACCCCTTCATATAGTTGGCAAAACAAGGAGGAGAAGGCACGAAACCCCCCACTACCTCGGCCGGGAGTGAGCGCCACGGACTGTCTGTGCTGCTCTGGCAGCTCCCCCGCACCTCTCTTAACCCTGTGGCTCCACATCCCGCACTGCAGGGAGTTAAATAAACAGTGTAATCACTGCCTGCCGAACCCCCGGCCACACACTGATAAGCCTGTGCCTCTGCACTCAGCACACGGTGTCTCCTTCAGCAGCTGACAGCCCCCAGCAGCTTCCTAACAGGGGAGGGGCTCAGGAGCGTTCACCTGCAGTCCTGCTGAGAGCTCTCCAACACTCCGTCTATCACTGGCGTCCTCTGCTGCTCAACAGACTACTTTCTATTGAGTCGGCGACACTCAATGGCGATCGCTGGTACTGCACCTGCCACTAGTTATCTTCTACATACAACCAACCATCCATTTATCCCTGATTCTACCTCCTTCTGTCCCAGCGGATGGACCGCTTTATACTGACTATGGGAAAAACTAAAGCCAATAAAGCTCCCAAAGCTCCCAAATCAGAGCAAGGGGGAGGAAACATAACCGTGGAGCAAAGAAACAAAAATTTCAAGAGAGATCGTCTACGGCCGCAGAACAAGACCCGAGCCAAAACTTAGTGGTAAATATTTCATCATATGTGTTGTCTGAGATTGAAGTACGTGCTTTAAATAAGGGTTTTTCGTTTTGCCCCACAGGAAATGTGGACTGGTTTCAATTGGAGTTGGACCTTTATGATTTTTTCCGTAAAATTAAATTGAAATTGTTTTTTGCAGATTTACCTACTGATATTCCGGATTCTCATAAGCAAAGAGATTGTCAATTAAGTTTGTCTCAAATTGGTCTTAGAAAAAGTAGCAATTTTGTTCCCTATACAAATAACCCTGTGGTTTTGGCCTTTGAATCTACCATTAAGCAATGTATTCAGAATGTTCGTAATAATGATAATGTGACACATACAGCTAATAATTTGAGTGCATTAGAAAGAAAGGCTATTGATTTGCTATCTAAGAGGAATGATTTAACCTTTAAACCTGCAGACAAGGGGGGGGCAATTGTTTTAATGGACACACATATGTATGTTTGTGAAGTTATGAGACAATTAGGTGATAGCAGTGTCTATATGCCACTTGCAGTGGATCCAACATCAAGGTTAGTTTGTAATATTCAAAAAATTGTTGATGATGCATATGACGCTAATATCATTGATAGAGATTTGAAAGAATTTTTGATAGAAAAGACACCTGTAATCCCATTGTTTTATTGCCTCCCCAAGGTACATAAATCATTATCTAACCCACCGGGGAGGCCTATAGTCTCAGGGAGAGGCTCCATTTTTTGCCCCATTGCCATTTTTTTAGACAAAGTCTTGAGGGATTATGCCATCTCGGCTAGGTCTTATATTAAGGACACAACTGACTTTTTAAATAAAATTCATGAGGTGACAGTTGAGGAAACGGATTTACTAATATCATTTGATGTAGTTAATCTATACACATCCATTAGCCATCAGAGAGGTATAGCTACTGTAGAGAAATTCCTTAGCACCTCTAGTTTCTCTCAGGAGCTCATTAATTTTTTGCTCACACTTCTTAAATTTATTCTGGGTGAGAATTATTTTTCCTTTCAGAACAAGTTTTTTGTACAATTGAAAGGAACGGCCATGGGGTCAAATGTTGCTCCTACTTATGCCAACATGTTTATGGCTATGTTGGAAGAAGAACAAATCTATGTATCCCACCATCAATGTAATATCTATAGATGGTGGAGATACATAGATGATATTTTTGTTATTTGGAGAGGTTCTTCTGAACAGTTGAGTGATTTTTACAATTTCTTGAATCAAATTGATGTGGATATTAAATTTACTATGGTCTGCTCATCTACAAATGTCCAATTTCTAGATACAATGGTATATAAAAAAGAGGGTCGGTTGTTCACAGATCTTTTTGTTAAGGAAACGGATAGGAATAATCTCTTATCCTTTAATAGTTTTCATCCTAGATCTATGATAGAGTCCTTACCATACAGCCAGTTTTTGAGAGTAAAAAGGATAGTTGATGATCCACTAGACTAGAAAAAAGGCTACAAGAAATGGCTAATAAGTTTAAGAAACGTGGATATCCTAATTATGTCATTTCCTCTCAAAGAAGAAAGGCTGATTGTATAGAGCGATCTGATTTGTTAAGTGGTAGAGAGCAGGAGAGTACTAGTCCTCGTATTACTTTTGTTACCACATTCTCTCAGGTTTCCAATAGGATTAAAAATATAATTCATAAAGAATGGCGTCTTTTACAAAAAACATTTCCGAATATCCAAGAGTTTTCTTTACCACCTAGAATATAGGAGGAATAAGAATTTAAAAGATATTTTGGTATCAGCTGATGTTAATGAGGAGTGTATGAGGACACAGAGGTTCCTTAAACCAGCCAAGGTAGGTTGTTTTCCCTGTCTTGGTTGTCAGTGTTGTAGGAATCTGATTAAAGGGGACACCTTTATACATCCATTGACTCAAAAGAGATTTAAAATTAAATTTTTTCTAACTTGCCGTAGTCGGTTTGTTGTGTATGTTCTGATATGTCCATGTGGACTTTTATATGTGGGGGAAACCTCCCAAGAGTGCAGAATTCGTTTAAATAAACATAAATCCACTATACGTACAAGCAAACTTGACCTTCCAGTACCCAAACATTTTAAGGAGGCCAAACATAAGGTAGAAGACATACGCTTTATGATGATTGACCATGTACCTTTGCATAAACGTGGAGGTGATAGATCTCTGCTTTTAAAACGCAAGGAATTACAATGGATACATAGGCTTGATACAATGTACCCGAAGGGTTTGAACTTGGAATTTAAAATATATCCTCAAATGTGTCGGTGATTTTTCCCAGTGTGCTTATTAGTATATTTCCCAGTGTGAGACTCCTGTTTTAGAAAACATCTTGTGCTTTAATTATCCTTTCTACGTCTCCTTCTGTGGTAGTGAGCACAGTCAGTGCTAGTTTTTTTGTTTTTAAATGTGATATTAATTATTTTTTCTTTTCTTTTCTTCCAGATTTAATATTATTTTGAAAATTCGAAACTACTGGACAACACATCGAGCCCACGTTGTCTCTGGTTTTGTCTCCTGATTATTTTGGCTGGTATTATGAAGCATCATCTTTGGGAAAATTGTATATATTGTGCATTTTTAGGCTCTTTATATTTTGGTCTAAGGAGTGGATTAGTGCTGTCATTTTGAAATTGCGCCCCTTTTATCTGTGGTGTCCTTTGGTGAGGTTTTGGGTTTGCCTAATATTTTGGGTAATACCCATTCGGCACCCCCCGTGGGGACTGTGCATCCCCAGTCATATGCTGGGGGTCCGCGGCCCCTGGTGGTGGAACATCAATTTTTTCTTGGGGGATCCCTGTTGTACTCCTATTAATGACCATACTGATTTCTGGAGCCTTTGTGTTATCACAACTACTTATGTAGTGAAATTGGCCCTTTGATGCTCATTTTTACTGTATAATTGTACTTAGAGCCATTGCGCGATGCGGCGAGTGGTGCGCATGCGCACTGATCATTCCCTCACTGCTTTGATGACGGTGTGGGGTCTGTGATGCGCGTGCGCCGCTTTCCGTTTTCGCGCATGCGCAGTAGGTTTTGGGAGACGCCGGAGCTTCGCGCCGCTCGAGTGATGTGTCCAGGTAGTGAATCTTTTACTTTATGTAATTTTATTGTTTTTTGATAATTAATTAAGGCTCGTTTACACTGTTGTACACTGTTTTACACTACACAAGGTACACTGGGAGCATTCCTGACTCTGTATACATTTATCACATGATGTTTTTCATTTCACTGTATATTGATCTTGCATATATTCACTGATTTAAACAAGATATGTTTATATATTATATATTGTACACTGTATTATTCACTGTATTATTGCACTATTTATACCACTAGATGTCACTGTGTGCTTTGCTTGAGAAAGGTTCTGATGAGAACCGAAACGTTGCCATGTTTGGGTAAATAAATTTTTGTTCCTTTTTGAAGTGCTGCCTTTTCTTCATTTTTTGCTATATTGAGGTGACCTTGATCCAGGTCTTATTGGCGTGCACTATAAAAAAAATTTGGCTTGGGTTGTGCTGCTGCATATGTCATTATTTTGTCCCAAATCAGAGCAAGTCGCCTCCGACAACATCAATAACAACATTGGCGATCCAGAGACTGACGATACAACCCCGAGTCCGCTGATACTGTCTCCAGCAGTGCCAACCGCCTCTTCCCAACTTATCATCACTCACACCACCGATGTCGAAGAAGGCGACGCTGATGACTCTACTGTGGACTACAAGCGTCTGGCCGTTATGGTAGCTAAAAACATGACACCGGATATTCAGGAGACACTGGGGGCCACCATCTCTGCCACCGTCACCGCCATGTTCACCCAAATTCAAAATGACATCAATAAGCACAATCAAAAACTGGACGAACATGACACTCACCTTCAGGAGGTGGAAAAGGCTTTAGACACATCCAACTCAGCCATTGCATAGCTTCAAGCTGACAACCTCCGGCTTTCTGAGAAACTTGAGGACCTTGAAAACAGGTCGCGCCGCCATAACCTGCGCATAGTGGGGGCGCCAGAATCTGTAGCGGCCCGAGACCTGCACTCTCTATGCAAACACCGGATTCCAGAACTCCTCGGCCTTCCCCATCCATGCCGTGTTGAGAGAGCCCATCGCATTGGCCCTGACTTGCGATCATTTCCAACTGCTGATCCCAACACCAAACGCTTGCATCCAGCTCTGCGGTAACGTCCACGGGCGGTGATAGTAAAATATCTGGACTTAAACGATAAGGTGGCCATCTTCCGTGCCTTCAAAAAATCCAGCAACCTATAGAGGTCAAAGGCAGCAGAATCCTCATCTTCGGAGACTTCTCGGTTGAGGTTTCCAGGAAACGCAGGGCGTTTTCATCATTATGCACCGCTCTTCCTCGCCAACACGTGAAATTCTCCTTGTCCTAGCCAGCTACACTTCGAGTCTTCCACTCCGATGGATCCATGTCTGTTTTTACATCACCATCCGAAGCAGCAAAAGCCGAGTTCATCATTTCTTCACACGTCTGACGATGCACCATCTTCATCTCCGAACTCTTCACCAAAAAGGAAAGACGCGGATACTGACTGGACTGAGGTTCCATCATCTAAATCTGTGTCACCTCGAAGTGCCTCTCCTAAAGCCCAGCGCCTACATCCAAGCTGGCATACGGGGACCTGAGATGTTGCTTCTATGTCTTCTGTATCCTTTCTTTACCTAGTTCTTTATTTTTTAACTAGGTTTTCAGCGCCACGATGCTTAATTTTCATAAATTGTTCTTGAAACTATCTGCAGTATGACGGTGTCTCTTGTTGTTTCAATCAAGCACTGTTGGGTGCCTTTGTTAAGTCCTCCCTCTGTACCACTGTGATTGGGGGTCCTGGGAGGGGAGCAATCGCACATTCGCTTGTCTATTTGTTTCTTCTTTTCTCTCCCTACATGTAGGGAATAAGGAAGTTCGTGAGCAAGTTTTTGTTGGAGGTTCTTCTAGGGTTTTTGGACCTGTCCAATTGTGCTTTATGGTTACTTTTGCTTGGGTTATGTTTTGGGACTTATTGGGTCTTGCTGTGTGACTTATTTTCCAGGCCGATAATGCTGCAGGAACTGATTGGGACCTAGCCTTCCTCTGGGTGAGTTGCCTTCTTTTGATCCTTCCCCTTACTTACTTCTCATTACCCACGTTAATATGCGCATAGTCTCCTGGAATGTCAAGGGATTATGATCTTGCGCCACCTTAAAAGATTAAAAGCAGATATTGCCCTTCTCCAAGAGACTCACCTAGAGGAACCTGACTTTTTTCGCCTTAAACGTTTATGGGTTGGTGCAGTCCTGGGGTCGCCATCAGTAGACAAAAAAAATGGGGTAATTATTTTGATACACAAAGACATTTCCCACTCAGTCTTGCAGTCATCATATGACACTGAGGGCCGATGGATCAAGATCTCTCTGAAACTTTCCAATGACGAAATGTCTCTCTACAACGTTTATGGCCCTCATAAAAACCAAGGGGCTTTCTTTAAATCCCTAACTGACCAAATAGCCACTGATCCCTGGCCATGTTGTCAAATAGTCGGAGGGGACTTTAACTTAGTAGTCAACCCCATGGAAGATAGGAAACTCTCCCGTTCTGTCTCTCTTTCCAATCAACCCCCGTATAATCCTGTTCATCTAACCAATTTTCTTCGTAATGCTGTATTAATGGATGCTTGGAGATCACTTCACCCTGATGGTAGAGAGTACTCCTTCTTCTGTCACCCGCACGACTCTTGGTTGCGAATAGACTATTTCCTACTTTCCGCTCAGCTTATGCAGAGAGTAGAGTCCTGCGAGATAAAGGATTTGGTGATCTCTGACCATTCCCCCCTAGTTCTCCAACTTTCCGAGATCACCCCTAGAGGGACCGATTTTCTCTGGCGTTTCCCATCCTATCTCTTTGGTGATGAAGATTTTGCTGATATCCTCCGTGGGTGGTGGCTTGAATTCCTGCGAGATAATCCCGTGGAGGATACGGATCCTGTGCTCTTGTGGGAAACGGCCAAAGCGGTCCTGAGAGGCCAAATACTGGTCCATACCAGCAAAAGTAAAAAAAAAAAACAATCTCCACCCAAATTAACTCCTTGGGGGAGCAGCTTAGACAGGCCTACACTACTTTTCTCTCCAATCCCTCCCCATCCTCTAAAGCCCTTTGAGTTCAAGCTAAAACAGATTATGACAGATGGGTTGAACACAGGGAGATCTCGAAACGTTCAGCTTTAGAGGCTAAACTGTTTAGATACGGGAATAAGGCTGGGAGGATTTTAGCCAATTTTGCTAAAGGACGCAAATCTAATTCTACCATATATACCCTAAAAGATTCAGACGGCAATAACCACTATTCTGGGCAGGCCATCAACAATGTTCTTAGAGACTTTTACGCCTCCCTATATACTCCAGAAACCCCTGAACCTGATAACCCCTCGACCTGGTTCACTAACATTACTCTCCCTACTTTGTCCGACGAAGATAAAGATCTTCTTAACAAGCCGATATCCCTAGAGGAGATAACACATACGATTAAGAATCTAGGAAACAATAAGGCGCCCGGCCCAGACGGGTTTACCAGCGAATTTTATAAAATCCTTTCAAAAGAAATATCCCCCTTATTGACCGAAATATCTAATCTATTTATGTCAGGGTCCCCTATTCCCCGGCACATCAACACTGCTCACATAAAGGTAATACCGAAACCGGGAAAGGACGCCACTCTCCCCTCATCCTATCGTCCAGTACCACTTATCAATGTTGATCTCAAAATAATCTCTAAAATCCTTGCAGATAGATTGGTGCTCATCCTCCCCAAACTTATTTCCCCGGAGCAAACAGGTTTTGTCAAAGGCAGGACAGCGGTCTCCAATATCCTCAAGGTTATCGCGGTGCTAGATGAGATTAAGTGTCGCCCAGACACACATCGGTCTCCAGCTGTCCTGTCGATAGACGCAGAAAAAGCGTTTGACAGGGTCAGCTGGAGATGGCTGGATGCGGTTCTAGATCAATTCAGCTTCCAGGGCCCTTTCCGATCTTATATCTCCTCCCTATACTCGTCTCCACTAGCGCAAATCTACACCACAGGTTTTCTATCCAAACCGTTTTACCTACGGAGAGGGACTCGTCAAGGATGTCCCTTATCACCTTTATTATTCAATCTAGCTATAGAACCCCTGTCCAGGGCTCTTGAATCTCACCCACAATTATCAGGTATAACTATAGGTGCCACCAGGGTTAAAATATCCCTCTTTGCTGATAATATTCTCATTTATCTCTCTCACCCATTGACTGAGGTTCCTGTGGCTCTAAAGTTGATTCATGACTTTGGCCTTTACTCAGGCTTTAAGGTAAATGTGTCCATCGGAGCTCTGATCTTCCCTCTAACTCCTTAAATTAGTGCACTTACAGGGTTTTCACTACAAGATTGCTTTTAGTCAAAAGCAACTGAAAACCATTTCTTCAGGCTTGCCTTACCTTCTAAACTTTCACTACTTCCTCCAACATGTCTGCCCCCACCTCCTGTCTCTTTCCCCTCTTGTAGATTGTAAGCCTCGCGGTAGGGTCCTCTCTCTCTGTCGTGCAATTGTCATTATCCTTACACTGTACGTCGTTTGACTTATGTAATGTGAACCCCCTCGAATGTACAGCGCCCTGGAATTAATGGCGCTCTAAAATAAATAATAATAATAATAATAATAATGTTAAAGATTTTGCAAAAACAAGTCACTTTGCAATATGTGTCCATTAACAAAGTCCTACCTATTCTGAGATAGCCCCTCTTGTATGGGTTACATCAGCTCCTCAGGTCGCTATAGCTACAGACCTGTTTACTCTCAAGATAGGCTTCCAGCACTGGTTGCTATAGCCACAGACCTGGCTTCTACAGCAGCCTAGTAGAATCCAGTAAACACGCCCCTGAATTCAAAATGAAACCAAGAAAACAGGACTGAGGTGAGATTAATCGATGTCGTGAGACAACCCCTTTAACTCTCTGCCTATCTCATTGGCCAAATCTTCTATAAAATACTTAGGCATTTATTTAGGTAATTGTCAGGGCTAGGCTGTGCTCAGGCTCTAGGGATCTGCAGCTGCAGCAGCTGATGCACGATTCCACCCTGATACACATGCTGCTGACAACTCTGTGAGTGACAGAGGCCCAGCCACTCCTGACAGGGGGCGAGTTGCATCAGCCAATGGGAGGACCTGGAGGCCACTCCAATCAGCTGCAGGGGCGGTATCCGGGAATCCCATTTAAACTCGCTGAAGGCTGTGGGCTGCGCCTGTGATATTCCTGGCTACCTTATTTCTTGTCCTTTGTGTTGTTGTTTTGCTTTTTCTGTGTACCTGACCTGGGCTTGTTCTCCTGATTTTGTGCTTTTGCTTCCGTTTAGCTTTTGACCCCGGCTTGTTTACGTTCATTCCTCTCGTTCTGATTTGTGGCTTTGGCGTTCCTATTTGATATCGACCCGGATTGTATGACCATTTTGCTTCTAAACGGCCCCAGCCTTTAGCAGCGCAGGGAACTGCCCGCCCAGTTGCCGTCTGTTGCCTAGGGGCAGCACGTCAAACAGGCAGGGACAGTGGGCTGGGTTCCAGTTAGGGCTCACTGCACCTCCCTTGATGTGACATTATCACAGGCTGAAACCGTTACTGCTCTACCCTCACTATGGACCCCATGACAGCTCGGGTAAGCAATGCAGGGCTAACCCAGCTAGTCCAGGATTTGGCGCTGAGTGTAGAACAACAGGAGGCTACCCCAATCAGGGGTCCCTGCATTACCTTTTCCTCCTGTGGAGCCCCCTATCCAGTTGCCTGACAGGTTCACAGGTAACAGGAAGGCCTTTGTGGCATTTAGAGAGGGTTGTTGTCTGTATTTTAGGCTCCGCCCACTTACCTCAGGGAATGAGGAACAAAGGGTGGGGATTGTTATGTCCTTACTGCAGGGTCCCTCCAGGAGTGGGCATTTTCGTTACCGCATGACTCACCTGAACTGTCTTCTGTGGACAGGTTCTTTGCCGCTTAGGGGTACTTTTTTAATTTGACCCAGATAGGGAAGCTGTGGCTGAGGCTCAGCTGACCACCTTGAGGCAGGGTGAGAAGACTGTGGAGGAGTTTTTGCTCCGAATTTCGTCGCTGGTGCGTTCCGTCTGGGTGGAACAAACGCAGCTCTTAGTGCCATTTAGATGGGGGTTAGCTGACCATGTGAAGGATTTATTGGTGGCTTACCCTCCCCCTTGTACCTTAGATGAGGCCATGGCACTGGCCGTTCGTCTGGACAGACGTTTTAGGGAAAGAGACGGCAGAAAAGGGCCCTCCCCCCCCTGGTCCACACTGGTCCCCCCCTAAACCCTTTGTTTCCGATTTAAACTCAGAGGAGCCCATGCAAAGTGGGGGCTTTTTCTGTCACTGCGGCTGACGACCGAAAGGACTACCGTTGCATCCAGGGGTTGTGCTTCTACTGGGGGAGAAATTTGGACACAGAATTTCGGGAATGCCCAAACGGAAGACCAGGTCGGAAAGACCCCCAACGCCTAGGTGGTCCACAGGAGGATCTCCTAGGCAGCTTTTTTCCAAATTGGTATCTAATAAGTTGCTGCTACCATTAAGATTTCATACTTGTCGCTGTCCGGTTCTGGGAGTGCGTTTGTGGATTCTGGATCAGCTTCTAATTTTGTTGATGCGTCTTTCGCCAAAATTCTGGGCCCCCACCTTGTAGACCGCTATCTGAAATCGCTGCGGGCTGTGGCTATTGACTCCACTCCAAATAGCTCGGGCGCATCCAATATTGACCCTGAGCGGAGATGGTGGTCGGATCCTTACATATTGAAAAGTGTATTTTATTCGTCCCTGGAGGGACTGCCCGCTGATGTGGTGTTGGGGCGCCCTGGCTTCAGAAACATAATCCAGTGTTGACTGGAATTCAGGAAATTAGTTTAGGTGGGACAGCGGTGTGTTGACAGATGTCTCCTTACTATGCTCGGCAATACTGATGTCAGGCTGATGCTCTATCCCGGAAGCGGTGGTGCCAGCGTTGAGGCCTAGCGGCCATCTTGTGAAGTCCTGCGCTCGGGCCAAGGTTCCCCAGAACTCGTCCTCCCTGGTGAACTATGCCCTCCACCGTACCTGAACGTCCGTATGTGGTTCAGGGGATTGCTAACCCGTGGCTTATCAGCTGAAATTACCCTCTTCTCTCTGTATACATAACTGTCCCGTCATGCACTCGTAAGAGGTATATTCAGCCTGTGACTTCCGCCCTCTAGACCCCTTCTCCCCGTTCGCATAGAGGGGGAGTTTAGAAAATTAAGTCACCATATTTAAGATTCGCGTAAGGCCCAAAGGTCACTGCAGTACCTGGTCCATTGGAAAAGGGGGATGGTCCTGAGGAGAGATCATGGGTTCCGGCGAAACCTATCCATGCTGATCGCCTGGTGAGGGAATTCCATGAGTCTCATCCAGACAAACCCAGACCAGGGAAGGATCCGGTGGCCCCTCCTAAAAGGGGGGGTACTGTCAGGGCTAGGCGTGCTCAAGGCTGCAGGGATCAACAGCTGCAGCAGCTGATGCACGATCCCACCCCGATACACTTGCTGCTGACAAAAAACTGGAGTGGGCAGGGCCCAGCCACTCCTGACAGGGGGCGAGTTGCACCAGCCAATAGGAGGACCCCGGAGGCCGCTCCAATCAGCGCAAGGGCGGTATCCTGAATCCCATTTTAAACTCCCTGAAGGCTGTGGGCTGCCCTGTGATAATCCTGGCTACCTTGTTACTTGTACTTTTGTGTTGTTGTTTTGCTTTTCTGTTTACCCCGACCTTGTCTTGTTCTCCTGACTCCGGGTTGTCTCCTGATTTTGTGCTTTTGCTTCCGTTTGGCTTTTGACCCCGGCTTGTTTTACGTTCATTTCCTCTCGTTCCCGATTTGTGGCTTTGGCTTCCTATTGATATCGACCCGGGCTGTCCCGACCATTCTTGCTTCTCACGGCCCCAGCACTTTTAGTAGCGCAGGGACTGTCGCCCAGTTGCCGTCTGCCGCCTAGGGCAGCACGTCAAACAGGCAGGGACAGTGGGCTGGGTTCCAGTTAGGGCTCACTGCACCTCCCTTGACGTGACAGTAATACTCCAGAATCCATTTATCATCTCAATTATCCCCCAATTTTATTTAAAATCTCAAAAGAGCTAGAACGATGGACAAATCTCCCTCCTCCTCTCTTAGCAAAATGCCATCTACTTAAAATGATGACATTCCCAAAATTATTATATCTTTTACAAACGGTCCCGCTCCTCCTTAGACATAAAGACATTAACTTTCTACACTCTTCATTTTCCTCTTGTGGAACAAAAAAAGACCACGAAATGCTAAAAGATGATCCTCCAACGTGACTCAAGAGGTGAGAAACTACTGTATCTAAGTCTATATAATCTTGAAAGTCTAATCCGACACAGTGTAGACTGGGTCAAACAGACCTCAAGATACTCTAATTTCACCATTGAATCCACATTGGCCTTTCCTTGGGCGCTTCCAAACCTGCTTCATGTCAAATTTGCGTCTCTCCCTAAAGTGACAAAACACAGTCTTCTATTGAAAGATACCATAGGAGCCTGGAAGGCGAGCAGATCCTTGCTATCCTTACCATACCAACTTAGTAGGTATCTTTTGCTAGGAGGCCATCCTGAATTCCAAGCAGGATTAGACAACCTCCGTTCAAATGCGGAGAGAGGGGGGATGTGCATTTCCCCCAATTTTTGATACCCCCACCCCAAAAAAAATTATTCTCTTGCAGAATTTTTTAAAAATTCGATCCCCCCCACTCCCCACTTCCTGGCTTTTGAAATTCCCCGCATTTTCCAAAAGTAAATTTGCGTCATTTGTGCATTTTAAAACAAAATATATTTCGTTACTCAGGGCCCCTCTCCTCCCCCAAAACCCTTCCTTATCTATGCTTTATTCAGGGCTTCAAAATAACAAAAGTGAAAAGTTTTCCCCCTAAAATCTTCCCCAAAAGGGGAAAAATGTATCCCGCCCGGGATATCCCCGGGAAAATCCTAAAAAGGTGCGTCCCGCTGAAAACATATTGTCAATGAAAGTGGGAAAGGGTACCCACTTCAAATGCTCACCGCCATATTTTTGGGTTTTAACCCCCTCACCCCCCCTGTCCCAAAATCTAACCCCATGTCCTAAAATGTAGCGCCCCCTGAAAAGATTTTTACATGTATTGGTCCGTCGCTACTGCAGATTTCTGGGTGAAATTGGTGAACCTCTCAATTCCTCCCCACAAGCGATTTAAGCCTTGACCCGGCCAGAGTTATTCCAAACCTCCCAAACCAACTGTTTCTATTAACGGGCCAACGACTTATTTTAAAATGGTTGGGTTCTAATATCCCCCAGTCCCAAAAAGTGATCTGCTCCCTCAAAAAA
This sequence comes from Phyllomedusa bahiana, assembly GCA_025379985.1. Classification (NCBI taxonomy): domain Eukaryota; kingdom Metazoa; phylum Chordata; class Amphibia; order Anura; family Hylidae; genus Phyllomedusa; species Phyllomedusa bahiana. The sequence goes on along the minus strand of JAODAL010024356.1, from coordinate 31,681 downwards.
CCATTTTGAGATGGAAAAAAAGGACATCATTAAACCAAAAAGACCCCCTCCCCTAAGTTCTTTTTAAAAAAGGGGGGATTTTTTTAAAAACCCTTTTACACCCTGAGCATTAGGGGAATCATGAAGCCTTTTGTTTCACGTCATGGTATCTTACTTCCTGCTAGCGGGTCAAAAAAGGGTCGATTTGGGAAATTGGAAAACCACCCACTTGACTCATCTTCATCTAAACCCGGGTGTGAGATCTGCCTTTTTCCCGAACGCGTTCCCATCTATGGGTTTCCCCCCCAACCTTAGCCAAGGGAACCGAAAACCCCCACGTATTATAATTATACCAAAATCTGATTCCGCCCGCCCCGTAGTAACCCCCACCCTGGAAAACTGATTTTGTGTACTAAAAATACCCAAGTGCCGGGTTTTAGTTTATGGTTTTTTTTGGTTTTGGTTTAAATTTTTTTTTTTTTTTAGGGTAGCATTCGATTTGCCAGTGCTAGAGTCCCTTTACCTCATAATTGTGTAACTTTATTTCTAATATAGGTTTTTTTGGATTTATTTGTACTGATATCTCGTTAACGATTTACTTTTTTTACTCCCATTGAATATATTTTGTAGTTTTAAACGAAGCAAACCTTGTTTTTTTGTGCCCAATTCTGTTTATATATTTAAAACTTTGAATAAAAATTAAGTTGAAAAAAAAAAAAAAAAAAAAAGTTCATCCGAGTCACCAGCCTCAGAAATTGCAGGTTAACAACAGCTAAGATTAGAGACCAGGGCAATGCCACCCAGAGTTCTAGCAGCAGACCCATCGCTACAACAACTGTTAAAGGGGTTGTCTCGCTACAATGATTGGGTTTTAATTAAAAGATCTTTAAAAAACAAGCAGCTTTGCAATATATGTTCATTACAAATGTCCTACTGATGTTGAGTTAGCCCTGTTAGTAGTAGTGCATCAGCTTCTAAAATCTCTATAGCAGCTGACCTGTTGATCCTTATCTCACTGGCTGTCAGGTCTGTATGACTCATCACCTTCTGAATACAGGTCAGAGCAGAGAGCCCCTCCTGAACAGAATGCTTCTGTAGTGGAGGGAGGGCTCTGGCTTCTGTGTCTGTGCTGCCTGGATTAACCCTGTGTGTGCCTGCTTCCTCCTGCTCTCTAGACCAATTGAGAAGAGCAGAGATGAGGCTGATCAATAGATGTGACAGCAGTGACCCTGTGTGTTACTATAATCATGATGTGTCTGTGGAGCTGTGACTATTCTAATACTATACAGATCAGGGGGGCATGTGAACGCTTCATGCTATGCTATACTAGTGACACATCCTGAGTATAGTAACACTTCACAGCTGCCCTGTGTCTGTTCTGACAGGGTCTGTTGCTGGAGATGTGCAGATTTGTATGCTAAGCAGGGGGTATAGGAACAATTGCATCCCCCCTGCTCTGCTATTAGCATACACAGCTTCACAGACCTCTGGCTCCACACTCTTAGATCAGCCCTCTCTCTATGTCTCCGTGGAGCTAACAATACAGCTGATCCAGGAGCCTGCAGCAGACCTAGGCAGGCACACACAGGGTTAACTCTGGCAGCAAACCCCCTCCCCTGATGTATAGAAGTTATGGAGGAGAGCTGTCTGTGTGTTGAGGGGAGAGGGGAAGAGGGAGGAGAAGAGGCAGACAAGAAGCACGCCCCTGCATTCAACTGCCAGGCACAGAGATAGGCTGAAAGCTTGTAATGAGACAACTCCTTTAAGAGGAGACTGTGTGCAGCAGCCTTCATGGTAAAATAGCTGCTAGGAAACCACTGCTAAGGACAGGCAACAAGCAGAAGACACTTGTTTTGGCTAAAGAACACAAGGAATGGACATTAGACCAGTGGAAATCAATGCTTTGGTCTGATGAGTCCAAATTTGAGATCTTTGGTTCCAACCACCGTGTCTTTGTGCGACGCAGAAAAGGTGAACGAATGTACTCTACATGCCTGGTTCCCATCGTGAAGCATGGAGGAGGTGTGATGGTGTGGGGGGGCCTGGTTCCCATTGTGAAGCATGGAGGAGGAGGTGTGATGGTGTGGGGGTGCTTTGCTGGTGACACTGTTGGGGATTTATTCAATATTGAAGGAATACTGAACCGGCATGGTTACCACAGCATCTTGCAGAGGCATGTTATTCCATCCGGTTTGCGTTTAGTTGGACCATCATTTATTTTTCAACAGGACAATGACCCCAAACACACCTCCAGACTGTGTAAGGGCTATTTGACCAAGAAGGAGAGTGATGGGGTGCTGCACCAGATGACCTGGCCTCCACAGTCACCAGACCTGAACCCAATCGAGAAGGTTTGGGGTGAGCTGGACCGCAGACTGAAGGCAAAAGGACCAAAAAGTGCTAAGGATCTCTGGGAACTCCTTCAAGACTGTTGGAAGACCATTTCAGGTGACTACCTCTTGAAGCTCCTCAAGAGAATGCCAAGAGTGTGCAAAGCAGTAATCAAAGCAAAAGGTGGCTACTTTGAAGAACCAAGAATATAAGACATATTTTCAGTTGTTTTCACACTTTTTTGATAAGTAAATAATTCCACATGTGTTACTTCATAGTTTTGATGCCTTCAGTGTGAATCGACAATTTTTAAAGTCATGAAAATATAGAAAACTGTTGGAATGAGAAGGTGTGTCCAAACTTTTGGTCTGTACTGTATATTTATAGTCACACACGCTGTATACATATATATAGTCACACACATGCTATATACACATATATAGTCACACACGCGGTGTATACATATAGACACACACATGCTGTAAACATATACATATATATAGTCACACATGCTGTATACATATATATAGTCACACACATGCTGTATACATATATATAGTCACACATGCTGTATTCATATATATATATATATATATATATATAGTCACACACACGCTGTATACATATACATAGTCACACACACGCTGTATACATATATATAGTCACACACGCTGTATACATATAGTCACACACACTATATATATATATATATATAGTCACACACGCTATATACATATATAGTCACACACACTATATATATATATATAGTCACACACGCTATATACACATATATATATATATAGTCACACACGCTATATACATAACATATATATAATATATATAGTACAATAGTATAAATATATATATAGTCACATACAGCTGATACATATAGTCACACACGTGCTGTATACATATATATAGTCACACATGCTGTATACATATAAATATATAGTCACATACACGCTGTACACATATAGTCACACACATGCTGTATACATATATATAGTCCACACACACCTGTATTTCATATATATACACATGTGTATACATATATATATACACATAGCTATATATATATAAAATAAAATATAATATATATATATAATATAATTATATATAGTCCAAAACACAGGGCTGTGGAGTTGGAGTCGTGGAGTCGGTGTCGTCATAAAATGGACCGACTCCGACTCCCAAAATATATAATAAGTCGGTCCAGTTAGTTCGATGCAGTGCAAAGAGCAAGAGGAATTGGGTCCGGCCAGTGCTACTGCTCCCATATCTTCAGTCTCATCACATGAGAGTGTAATTGATGACATGAAGCAGGCAAAGCGCTGCCCCAGGGAAAAGATTCCACCCCAGGGCAAACAGATTTTCAGCAAAATTTTTCACCTGTTTTCAAAGAAGTAGAAGAGTTTAACCATTCATCAAAACGACTGTGGCTGAGGCAATTCCTTTATACCCTGACATTGTTGAAGAGTTTGCCCCTGTGGTCACCCGTTGGCCCCAACCCAAGTTAGTGTAGAGAGGCCGTTCTCTAGCCTGGAAATAATGAATCAGATGTGAGGTCATGTATGCAGGATCTGATGGAGGCGATACTATTTCTCAAACAAATTCAGAGACTCCACAAATGTTCCTGCAGTGTTTTGCATATTTACAATTTTTTTTTGTGTCCTAAAGTCATGTCCAATAAATATATTTTACACTGACAAGCAAAATGGTAACAATGGTTTGAACTTGTGACTTTCAGGCTCCATATCTCACCCTCCACTACAGCTTTGTAAATGAGGCTACTGTAATTTTATATACAGTCATCTTACTTATCTTATACATAAATTTGACTTAAAAGTATTTAGCATCTGCTTAGTTCTGCAGATTATTTCCTGTAACTGCATTGTTACTGTTTTGCTCCTAAAAATCAAAATCTTAATTTTTATTATTTTGTTAGTATTTGGTAAATCCACCTTTTGGCTTTCAGCTCTGCCTGAATCCTTCTGGGCTCTGAATCAGATTCAAGCACATCTTGACCAAAATCTGATCCCAGGTCTCTTCTACACATTCCCAATGTTGGTGCAGACTGGACTTAGATACAAATACAGCTTTTTCTTCAACTTTACCCACAAGTGTTTAAAAGATCAAAACATTGTTACCTTTTTGCTTGTCAGTGTCTGTTCTACCTAAATAGCTTGATTATTGTATCATAAGGTGATAAACAGCCTGATGTTACCATTTTACTACAGTAAAGTTATCACTTAAACATGCGCCGTGTATGAGGGAGTCAGGAGTCGGAGGTTTGGGAAATTGAGGAGTCGGAGTCGGGGCTTCAGCTTGCCGACTCCACAGCCCTGGTCACACACGCTATATACATAGTCACACACACGCTGTATACATATATATAGTCACACATGCTGTATACATAAATATAGTCACACACACACGCTGTATATATATATATATATATAGTCGCACACGCAATATAGATATATATAGTCACACACGCTATATACATAGTCACACATACGCTGTATACATATATATATAGTCACACACACGCTGTATACATATAGTCACACACGCTTTATACATATACATATATATATAGTCACACACGCAATATAGATATATACAGTCACACACGCTATATACAGTCACACACACGCTGTATACATATATAAAATCACACACACACGCTGTAAAAAAAAAAATAAATATAGTCCAAAACCCCCCAAACCTTTTTTAAAAATTAAAATATATAGTCAAAAACACGCTGTAAACAATATGTCACACACGCTTTTTAAACATATATATCACCACGCTGTATACATATATAGTCACCACACGCTGTAAACAAAATATATCAACAGTGTATACAAAAAATATAGCCCACACACGCTGTATACATAAAAATATCCCACCACCTGTATACATAAATATATAGTCAAACTGCTGTAAACATAAATATATTCCACCCCACTGATACATATATAAAAATTTTTAAATATAATATATATAAAATTTCAGGGGGGTCGCGGGCTCCGCTGCCCCCCGCGCCACACCCCGCTCGCGGGGGGTTCGGCGCGGCGGCTGCGCGCCCGACCACCCCTCTGCGCCTCGGCGCCGCCCTCTTACCTGGCCGCGCTCCATAACCCCCCGCCCCCCCCTCCCGGGGCCCCCGCCGGCGCGCCCCGGGCTTCTCAAAATTTTAAAGGCCATTCCCGAAAATTGGTTTATTGTCGGGCGCTGGCCTTTTTAAAAGTATCCCCCCCCCAGTACTTCCTGCCATCTTTTTGGTGTGTTAGAGATATTGGATTTCCGTATTTTTTTCCCTGTACCAGTCCGCTTGCTTACTTCCTGCCCTTTTCCCTGTTTGCCCCCTCCCTGACCGTCTGCCCCCTGACTACAAACCCTCCCCAGCCTGCCCCCCTTTCTGCCTGTCCCCGACTAAGCCTCCGGGTTTCGTTTCTGTACCACGCGTACCCCGGCCGCCATCGCAAGCCCAATCACGTCAGGGGAAAAACCCCGGACCTCAGCCCCAGCAAGTCCATCCCCCCTTTGCGGCGGGCTCTGGTGAAAACCGGGGGCTACTTAGACTCCGTTCCCTGGCGTGGCTTAGCTATCATCGCTTGCATTGGCCCAGCGGATCCACTCCTCCGTTACAATATATATATATATATATATATATATATGTTTATATATATATATATATAGTCACATACACGCTGTATACACATATATATATATATATATATATATATATAGTCACATACACGCTGTATACATATATATATATATATATATAGTCACACACGCTATATACATAGTCACACATACGCTGTATACATATATTATTATTATTATTACTTATTTTAAAGCGCCATTGATTCCAGGGTGCTGTACATTCGAGGGGGTTACATACATTACGTAAGTCAAACGAGTACAGTGATAAGTGATAATGCAATGGCACGAGAGGACCTACCGCGGAGGGTTTACAATCTACAAGGACGGGGAAGAGACAGGAGGTGAGGGCAGACATGTTTGAGGGAGGAAGTATGACAGCAGGTTATTGTTGGTTTTGTAGCAATCCTGAAGAAATGGGTTTCAGGATTGCTTTTGAAGTCGGTGAAAGTGGGAGGAGAGTCTGATGTGTTGGGGCAGTGAGTCCAGAGTGTGGGAGAGCACGGAGAAGTCTTGGAGATCGGTTGTGTGAGGAGCTGATAAGGGGAGAGCCAGAGGAGAAGGTCTGTGAGGAGCGAGAGTGCGTGAGGGGAGGATATTATGGAAATTAGGGCAGAGATGTATAGAGGGGAGAGGTCGTGGAGAGCCTTGTAGGTCATGGTTAGTAGCTTGAAATGAATTCGCTGGGCAATGGGAAGCCAATGAAGGGTTTGGCAGAGGGGAGACAAAAGGATCGGAAAAGGAAAGGTGGATAAGAGGGGCAGCGATTTAAGGGTGGATTGGGGGGAGCGGGGGTGCTACGGAGCCACTGAAAGGATTTTCATAGTCTAGCGGGAGATGAAAAGGGGCATGGACCGCATTTTTGTATGTCATAGCCGGGGAAAGAGGGGATGCAGAGATTTTTTTCCGGGGTGGAGGGCAGCAAGGGAGGGTTTGGATGTTGGTTGAAAGATAAGGGGATCAGGATTCACAAGGCAGCGGACTTGTGGGACCGTAAATGAAAGCCTTGACTGAATTTAGAAGATCAGGGGCGGGGGGGTAGAGTTGGAGGGTGGAAAAAATGATGTTTTTCTGTTTTCTCCACATTTTATTTTAGAACGTATAAAAAGGGGAGGAAAGGAGGACAGACATCGAACCCCCGGGAGAAGGAATTTGCATGGGCCGGGAGATTTGATTTTGGGTTCATCGCATAAGGTGGAAATAAAACCATGTGAACTATGAGCACGACCCCCAAGGGTGTAGATAGAGAAGATATGGCCCGGGACTGACCCTTGGGGGGAACCAACAGGAGGGGCCCCGGGGGGGAGGGGAGCAGAATGAGAAAACCTAAAGTCCGATCAGTGAGGACGGGGGGAATCCGGGAAAGACCCAACCCGTATCCGAGGGGGGGAGGGGATTGTAGAGGAGGAAGGTCGACAGTGCAAAGGCGAGGACGGGCCAAAGAGAGGACACAGAGTAGGGCTGAGGTTTTAAAGGTTACTTGTCATTAGTGATTTTGGTTAGGGGGGTTTCTAGATGGTGGGGTCGAAAACCAATTTACGGGTCAAAAGGGAAGTTGGGGGGAAGGTGGAAAAATTGAAGATAGACGTGCTAATATATATATATAAATAAAATATATATATAAATAATAAAAAGTCACACAACTTTAACTAAAATAGTCACACACCTGTATAAAAATAAATAAAAATAAAGTCACACCACTGAAACAATATAAAACACAAATCTTATACATATAAAAATTTTAAAAATCACACACGCTTATACATAGTCACACCGTTTTTATACACCAAATATAAAATTTTTAGCCAACACCGCTGATACAAATCTATAGTCACACACATCGAAACATAATATATATATATAGCACACACGCTGTATACAATAAATAGCCCACACACTTATAACAATATTATTCCACACACCTGTATACATAAAAATATAGTCACACACTTTAACATATTTATATATACACACACACCTTATACAAATATAAAATTCACCCCGCGGGAATACATAAAATTCACACACCCCCTGTATACAAAATATTAATTAAAAATTAAATATTAAAAATTTGCGTAAACATATATATATATACCCACAACATGCTGTATACATATATATATTAACACAAATATCTTTGGCAAACTAAAGACTAAAAAAACCTCGAGGTATAAAGGGAATTTTGGAAAGGGCATTACGCAAGGGAAAAAAAAAAAAATTTTAAAAAACCCGGGGGACTCTTGGGTTTCCCAGTTTTTGATCAAAGATTGAAATTTAAGCTCACCTCCCAAAACGCAAGGGGATCCCAAGCAGGTGATTCCCCCCCCTACACTAAACTGTTCCCCTCACTGGGCGCAATCCAAACTGCAACTTAAAGGGAAATTTGGGGGGAACTAGAAATTTGGGAAATTAAATCCTGCACGGGTTTTTAAAAAGGCAGCTAAATGCGGGAACCCCCAATGAGTTTGGGCCCAATCTCAAATGGACAAACAAAACAAAAATAAGGCTGTGCCCCATCTAAAATATACCCCTGAAAAACGCAAGCAAAAGGTTTGCACCCCTATGCATACCTTAGGTTTTTATTTTATTCTTTAGTGGGGGCCCACTGATATTTGGGGTTAAAGATGTTTAAAATTTTCCCTTTTTTCAGTGTGCACCTATGCTTTTTTTTTTCAGAGTAAATTTTAGATGGGGCCCACACTTTTTTTTACTTTTTTGTATACTTTATATAATAGCACACACACCTAATACATATATATATATATCCCCCAACCCCGAATATTTTATATAAATAGTCACACATTTTTTAAAAACATAAATATATTTCACACACACACTGTTTTTAAAAAATATAGTCACACACAGCTTAACATATAAATATTAAACACACACATTTGTATACATATTTATATAAGTTAACACACTTTCTGTAACAAATAAAAATTTCAAACACACCTGTATACATATATATATCCCCCCCACACATGCTGTATACACACATAAAAATTATGTCAAAACACATGCGTATACACACACATTAAAAAATAGTCACACCCCATGCTTTTAATACACATAAAATATTGTCACACACATGCTGTATACATATATATAGTCACACACATGGTGTATACACACATATATATATAGTGACACACACCTGTATACATATATATAGTCACACACATGCTGTATACACCTAGTCACACACATGCTGTATACACATAGTCACACACATGCTGTATACATAAATATAGTCACACACATGCTGTATACACACATATATATATAGTCACACACATGCTGTATACACATATATATTGTCACACACACGCTGTATATACATATATATAGTCACACACATGCTGTATACACATATATATTGTCACACACACGCTGTATATACATATATATTGTCACACACATGCTGTATACATATATATAGTCACACACATGCTGTATAAATATATATAGTCACAAATGCTGTATACATATATATATATATATATAGTCACACACGCTGTATACATAGTCACACGCGTTGTATACAAACATATATATATATATAGTCACACACACGCTGTATACATAATCTATAGTCACACACATGCTGTATACATATATATATATATATAGTCACACACGCTGTATACATATATATAGTCACACACACGCTGTATACATATATAGTCACACACACGCTGTATACATATATATATATAGTCAAACATGCTGTATACATATATATATATAGTCACACACACGCTGTATACATATATATAGTCACACACGCTGTATACATATATAGTCACACATGCTGTATACATATATATATATATATATATATATATATATAGTCATACTTGCTGTATACATATATATATATAGTCACACATGCTGTATACATATATATATCTAACACAAATATCAGTGGCACACTAAAGACTAAGTAAAACCTCGAGGTATATAGGAATATTGGAAATGCATTACTGCTAAGAAAAAATGAAAAACCTGGACTTTTAGTTTACAGTATTTGATCAAAGATTGTATTAAGCCACCTCCCAAACGTCAAGGGATCCCAGAGCGGGTGATCTCCTACACTAAACATGTTACCTCACTAGGCGTCAATCCAGACTGCAACTTCAGGGGAATGGTAGGAACTAGCAATTGAATTATCCTGCACTGGTTTAAAAGAGGCAGCTGAGTGCAGCAAGCCAATGAGATTGCCAATCTCAAATGGACTACAAAACGTAATAAGGCTGTGCACATCTAAAATATACTCTGAAAAACGCAAGCATAGGTGCACACCTATGCATACCTTGAGGTTTTACTTAGTCTTTAGTGTGCCACTGATATTTGTGTTAGATGTATATATTGCCTTTTCAGTGTGCACCTATGCTTGCGTTTTTCAGAGTATATTTTAGATGTGCACAGCCTTATTACGTTTTGTATACATATATATAGTCACACACACGCTGAATACATATATATATATAGTCACACACTGTATATATATATATATAGTCACACATGCTGTATACATATATATAGTCACACACACACTGTATACATATATATAGTCACACACATGCTGTATACATATATATAGTCACACACACACTGTATACATATATATATATAGTCACACACATGCTGTATACATATATATAGTCACACACACGCTGTATACATATATATAGTCACACACATGCTGTATACACACATATATATATAGTCACACACATGCTGTATACACACACATATATATATATATATAGTCACACACATGCTGTATACACATATATATTGTCACACACATGCTGTATACATATATATAGTCACACACATGGTGTATACACACATATATATATAGTGACACACACGCTGTATACATATATATAGTCACACACATGCTGTATACACATAGTCACACACATGCTGTATACACATAGTCACACACATGCTGTATACACACATATAGTCACACACATGCTGTATACACACATATATATATAGTCACACACATGCTGTATACACACACATATATATATATATAGTCACACACATGCTGTATACATATATATTGTCACACACACGCTTTATATACATATATATTGTCACACACATTCTGTATACACATATATATTTTCACACACACGCTGTATATACATATATATTGTCACACACACGCTGTATATACCACCATTTAACAACCTGTCAGTTAAAAGCAAGGAAGCTGTGGCCTCTAGTGAACTTGTTGTGTAACTGGAGCTTGTACTACAACTCCCAGCATGCCCTGCTATCACCTGCCGAGGAGTGTGCTTTCTGTAACACAGCGCTGCAGGAAGCTCCCGGATATGTAACCATAGGCTGCTGCAGCTGCTGTCAGCGTTACACAAGCGGGGCGGGCTGAGGTACCTAGCCGGGCGGGCTGCAGGCGTGTCCCCCCCGCACTGTGTGTCCGGACGCCGGCGGCATGTCTCTCTACAGAAACACCGTGTGGTTCCTGAAGGGGCTGCGGGAATACACCAAGTGAGTGCCGTACAGCGAGGTGTCGCATTGTATGTGTATTACTGGCTGTACTATATGCTGTATAATACCATAGAGCCTCCGCCCTGCACCTGTACTATATACTGTATATTACCATAGTCTCTGCCCTGCAGCTGTACTATATACTGTATATTACCATAGAGCCTCTGCCCTGCAGCTGTACTATATACTGTATATTACCATAGAGCCTCCGCCCTGCACCTGTACTATATACTGTATATTACCATAGAGCTCTGCCCTGCAGCTGTACTATATACTGTATATTACCATAGAGCCTCCGCCCTGCACCTGTACTATATACTGTATATTACCATAGAGCCTCTGCCCTGTAGCTGTACTATATACTGTATATTACCATAGAGCCTCCGCCCTGCAGCTGTACATATACGTATATTACCCATAGAGCCTCTCCCCTGCAGCTGTACTATATGCTGTATATTACCATAGAGCCTCCGCCCTGCAGCTGTACTATATGCTGTATATTACCATAGAGCCTCTGCCCTGCAGCTGTACTATATCCTGTATATTACCATAGAGCCTCTGCCCTGCAGCTGTACTATATGCTGTATATTACCATAGAGCCACTGCCCTGCAGCTGTACTATATGCTGTATATTACCATAGAGCCACTGCCCTGCACCTGTACTATATGCTGTATATTACCATAGAGCCTCGGCCCTGCACCCTGTAACTATATACGTATATTACCATAGAGCCTCTGCCCTGCAGCTGTACTATATACTGTATATTACCATAAGAGCCTCTGCCCTTGCAGCTGTACATAACTGTATATTACCAAAAGAGCCTCTGCCCTGCAGCTGTACTAAATTCTGTCTTTTACCTTACAGCCTCTGCACTGAAGCTGTACTATATACTGTATATTACCATAGAGCCACTGCCCTGCACCTGTACTATATACTATATATTACCATAGAGCCACCGCCCTGCACCTGTACTATATACTGTATATTACCATAGAGCCTCTGCCCTGCAGCTGTACTATATACTGTATATTACCATAGTCTCTGCCCTGCAGCTGTACTATATGCTGTATATTACCATAGAGCCTCTGCCCTGCAGATGTACTATATACTGTATATTACCATAGAGCCTCTGCCCTGCTCCTGTACTATATACTGTATATTACCATAGAGCCTCTGTCCTGCAGCTGTACTATATGCTGTATATTACCATAGAGCCTCTGCCCTGCACCTGTACTATATGCTGTATATTACCATAGAGCCTCTGCCCTGCTCCTGTACTATATCCTGTATATTACCATAGAGCCACTGCCCTGCACCTGTACTATATTCTGTATATTACCATAGAGCCTCTGCCCTGCAGCTGTACTATATACTGTATATTACCATAGAGCCTCTGCCCTGCACCTATACATATACTGTTATTACCATAGAGCCACTGCCCTGCAGCTGTACTATATACTGTATATTACCATAGAGCCTCTGCCCTGCAGCTGTACTATATACTGTATATTACCATAGAGCCTCCGCCCTGCACCTGTACTATATACTGTATATTACCATAGAGCCTCTGCCCTGCACCTGTACTATATGCTGTATATTACCATAGAGCCTCCGCCCTGCAGCTGTACTATATACTGTATATTACCATAGAGCCTCCGCCTGCACCTGTTACTAATATACTGTATATTACCATAGAGCCAAATGCCCTGTAGCTGAACTATATACTGTATATAACCATAGAGCCCTGTCTGCACTGTACTATATGCTGTATATTACCATAGTCTCTGCCCTGCAGCTGTACTATATACTGTATATTACCATAGAGCCACTGCCCTGCAGCTGTACTATATGCTGTATATTACCATAGAGCCTCCGCCCTGCACCTGTACTATATACTGTATATTACCATAGAGCCTCCGCCCTGCACCTGTACTATATACTGTATATTACCATAGAGCTTCTGCCCTGCAGTTTGTACTATATACTGTATATTACCTTTAAGCCTCCACCCTGCACCTGTACTATATACTGTATATTACCAAGAGCCTCTGCCCTGTAGCTGTACTATATGCTGTATATTACCATAGAGCCTCCGCCCTGCAGCTGTACTATATGCTGTATATTACCATAGAGCCTCTGCCCTGCAGCTGTACTATATACTGTATATTACCATAGAGCCTCCGCCCTGCACCTGTACTATATGCTGTATATTACCATAGAGCCTCTGCCCTGCAGCTGTACTATATACTGTAATATTACCATAGAGCCTCTGCCCTGTAGCTGTACTATATACTGTATATTACCATAGAGCCTCCGCCCTGCAGCTGTACTATATACTGTATATTACCATAGAGCCTCTGCCCTGCAGCTGTACTATATACTGTATATTACCATAGAGTCACTGCCTGCAGCTGTACTATATCTTATTTTTACCATAGAGCCCCCTGCCCTGCAGCTGTACTATATATGTAAAATTACCATAGAGCCTCCCCCCCTGCAGCGGGAACTATATGCTGTATATTACCATAGAGCCTCCGCCCTGCAGCTGTACTATATACTGTATATTACATAGAGCCTCGGCCCAGCAGCTGTACTATATGCTGAAATATTTACCATGGGAGCCTCCGCCCTGCAGCTGTACTATATGCTGTATATTACCATAGAGCCTCCGCCCTGCAGCTGTACTATATACTGTATATTACCATAGAGCCTCTGCCCTGCAGCTGTACTATATACTGTATATTACCATAGAGCCTCGGCCCTGCAGCTGTACTATATACTGTATATTACCATAGAGCCTCTGCCCTGCAGCTGTACTATATACTGTATATTACCATAGAGCCTCTGCCCTGCAGCTGTACTATATACTGTATATTACCATAGAGCCTCTGCCCTGCAGCTGTACTATATTCTGTATATTACCATAGAGCCTCTGCCCTGCACCTGTACTATATACTGTATATTACCATAGAGCCTCTGCCCTGCAGCTGTAATATATACTGTATATTACCATAGAGCCTCTGCCCTGCAGCTGTACTATATACTGAAATAATTACCATAGTCTCTGCCCTGCAGCTGTACTATATACTGTATATTACCATAGAGCCTCTGCCCTGCAGCTGTACTATATACTGTATATTACCATAGAGTCACTGCCCTGCAGCTGTACTATATACTGTATATTACCATAGTCTCTGCCCGCAGCTGTACTATTATACTGTATATTCCCAAATAGGGGCCACTGCCCTGCAGCTGTACTATATACTGTATATTACCATAGAGTCACTGCCCTGCAGCTGTACTATATACTGTATATTACCATAGAGCCTCTGCCCTGCGGCTGTACTATATACTGTATATTACCATAGAGCCTCAGCCCTGCAGCTGTACTATATGCTGTATATTACCATAGAGCCTCCGCCCTGCAGCTGTAATATATATTTGTATATTACCATAGAGTCACTGCCCTGCAGTTTGTACTATATACTGTATATTACCATAGAGCCTCTGCCCTGCTGCTGTACTATATACTGTATATTACCATAGAGCCTCTGCCCTGCAGCTGTACTATATGCTGTATATTACCATAGAGCCTCCGCCCTGCAGCTGTACTATATACTGTATATTACCATAGATCATCTGCCCTGCAGCAGTACTATATGCTGTATATTACCATAGAGCCTCGGCCCTGCAGCTGTACTATAATACTGTATTTTTAACCATAGAGCCTCCGCCCTGCAGCTGTACTATATACTGTAAAATTACCATAGAGCCTCTGCCCTGCAGCTGTACTATATACTTTATATTACCATAGAGCCTCTGCCCTGCAGCTGTGATATATGCATTATATACTGTATATTAGTCACTGCCCTGTAGTCTGCAACTGTATAATTGTTCCTAATGTCTTTCCCGGTTGCTCTGTTATGGTAGCACTTTAGTTTGGGAATGTAACGTTTGATGCCGTGCGTCCTATGGATTGCAGCCCCCTGTAGAGAATGAGCTGGTGCCACTGCTCCTGTGTTAGCTGGTACCCCCTGGATCGCTGCTCCTGTGTTAGCTGGTACCCCCTGGATCGCCGCTCCTGTGTTAGCTGGTACCCCCTGGCATCGCTGCTCCTGTGTTAGCTGGTACCCCCTGCATCGCTGCTCCTGTGTTAGCTGGTGCCCCCCCCCCTGGCACCGCCGCTCCTGTGTTAGCTGGTGCCCCCCCCCCCCTGGCATCGCTGCTCCTGTGTTAGCTGGTACCCCCTGGATCGCCGCTCCTGTGTTAGCTGGTACCCCCTGGCACCGCCGCTCCTGTGTTAGCTGGTGCCCCCTGGCACCGCCGCTCCTGTGTTAGCTGGTACCCTCTGGCACCGCCGCTCCTGTGTTTGCTGTTCCCCCCTGGCACCTCCGCTCCTGTGTTAGCTGGTGCCCCCTGGATCGCCGCTCCTGTGTTAGCTGGTGCCCCCTGGCACCGCCGCTCCTGTGTTAGCTGGTACCCCCTGGCACCGCCGCTCCTGTGTTAGCTGGTACCCTCTGGCACCGCCGCTCCTGTGTTAGCTGGTACCCCCTGGCATCGCTGCTCCTGTGTTAGCTGGTACCCCCTGCATCGCAGCTCCTGTGATAGCTGGTACCCTCTGGCACCGCCGCTCCTGTGTTAGCTGGTACCCCCTGCATCGCTGCTCCTGTGTTAGCTGGTACCCCCTGCATCGCTGCTCCTGTGTTAGCTGGTACCCCCTGGCATCGCCGCTCCTGTGTTAGCTGGTACCCCCTGGCACCGCCGCTCCTGTGTTAGCTGATACCCCCTGGCACCGCCGCTCCTTTGTTAGCTGGTACCCCCTGCATCGCTGCTCCTGTGTTAGCTGGTACCCTCTGGCACCGCTGCTCCTGTGTTAGCTGGTACCCTCTGGCACCGCTGCTCCTGTGTTAGCTGGTGCCCCCTGGCACCGCCGCTCCTGTGTTAGCTGGTGCCCTCTGGATCGCCGCTCCTGTGTTAGCTGGTGCCCCCTGGATCGCTGCTCCTGTGTTAGCTGGTACCCCCTGCATCGCCTCTCCTGTGTTAGCTGGTACCCCCTGGCTCGCCGCTCCTGTGTTAGCTGGTACCCTCTGGCACCGCCGCTCCTGTGTTAGCTGGTCCCCCCTGGCACCGCCGCTCCTGTGTTAGCTGATACCCCCCCCTCCCCCTGGCACCGCCGCTCCTGTGTTAGCTGGTGCCCCCTGGCACCGCCGCTCCTGTGTTAGCTGTTGCCCTCTGGATCGCCGCTCCTGTGTTAGCTGGTGCCCCCTGGATCGCCGCTCCTGTGATAGCTGGTGCCCCCTGGCACCGCCGCACCGGGGTTAGCTGGTACCCCCCCCTCCCCCTGGCACCGCCGCTCCTGTGTTAGCTGGTGCCCCCTGGATCGCCGCTCCTGTGTTAGCTGGTGCCCCCTGGATCGCCGCTCCTGTGTTAGCTGGTACCCCCTGGCACCGCCGCTCCTGTGTTAGCTGGTACCCCCTGGCACCGCCGCTCCTGTGTTAGCTGATACCCCCTGGCACCGCCGCTCCTGTGTTAGCTGGTACCCCCCCCTCCCCCTGGCACCGCCGCTCCTGGATGCCATCTTGCGGAGGAGCAGGTGTCCATCAATGGGGTCATTGTTTTCATGCCCAGCGCCCACAAGCATAGCTATAACCATGGCAGCTTCTTAAGGGCCTGAAGCCCTGCATAGTGAGAGAGGGTAAGGAACAGGAAACTTACAAAGTGTGCTTATACAAGTAAGGTCACCATGGTACTTTTAAAGACGCAGTGTCATAATTACTGGACACTGGTGGTCGGGGACTGCAGCCTCAAGGTAATGCAAGTATTGGCTGAGTTACCGTTTGTGTGGACAGAAGGTAATTCCTGGAAAAAAAAGCAGCCTTTAAGTGTCCGTCAGAGCCCCCGAGGCACATGCACACTCACAATTGGTGCAAAGTACATCTAGTGGGCAAGCTGTGGCAGACCGTAGCCTCCCTTAGACCTAAAGTGACATAAGAGGTTCAGGCAAGAGCAGTCAGGAATGTTGGGGACAACCTCAACTCCTAGAGGATTTTTGGTGTACAGACCCCAGCTGGGAGGACTGTGTGCTGCACCACAAATCCTCCAGGAGATGAGGCTGCATTCAAATGACAGCTCTGGTACAAACCTCCCGTGCCTATGACGTACTTTAGCAATTGTTTAGCTATTAATCTGCTCCGGAATATTCGCCCACTTTGCATCTGTTAAAGGGGTTGTCTCACTACATCCATTCATATCACAAGGCATTATGTAACTAATCCTCAAATTGCTTTTGCCCCACTGGGTCTTTGGAAAGCAAAAGGGATATTTAACCAAGCCAGCATCACCCATCTGCATACAGCAGTTTCGGGGTTTTGCCCCTCGTCAGAGATGCTGGCTTGGCTGAGTGGGAGGCAATAAGTGGCTCAGAATCTTCCCTTTCTGAGCCACTCATTGCCTCCCATCGCTCTGCTCTGTACTGACGAGGGGCAAAACCCCAAAACTGCTGTATACAGATGGGTGATGCTGGCTTGGTTAAATATCCCTTTTGCTTTCCAAAGATCCAGTGGGTCAAAAGCAAATTGAGGATTAGTTACATCCAACAGAGGGCGCTTGAGCTTCTCTGCTCCTTTCCCATAATGCATTGTGATATGCAGATGCTTCGTGGAGTGCAAAAGGCAATTTCGAATCTCCACACGCCCATATGGCGCTCTCCCTAAGGAGAGATCTTCCCTTTCTGATACATCCATTCATCTAAGCTCAGTCTTGTTTTCTCAGTTTCATTATTGAATTGTGTGGGTTTACTGGCTACTACTGGCCTGCAGTGCAGAGCTGCTGAGGACACTAGGTCTGTAGCAATAGTGACCAGCGCTGGCAGCCTAACAGCAGAGCCTAAACAGGTCTGTAGCTATAGCGACCCAATGAGCTGATGCAGCCAATACAAAAGGAGATATCTCGGAATAGGTAGGACACTGTAATGGACACATATTGCAAAGTGACTTGCTTTTGCAAGATCTTTCACATAAAAAGCAGCAATCCTTGTAGTGAGACGGCCCCTATAAAGAGACTGTAACGGTTAAGCACAGAGTAACCACTTGAAGTAACCATCAAGAGTGTTGTGTCTCCTTGTGGGAAGAAAATAAATTGTGAATCCCTACTGGGAAAATGTCACAGAAACTTGGTGACCACAACGCGCGTCTCCCTTACTTGTAATTTACTACCGTAGTTCCCAGTGCTACTTTGTATCTTAGTGCTATGCTTGCTTTATAGTAAGGGTATGTTCACTCGATGTACTGCAGCGCGTACAGTATGCGCCGCAGTACATCGTGTGCTTCAGGAGCTCATGCTGATCAGCGGGTACTCCCGAGGCCCGCCGGCCCCATAGACATGCATTACCTATGCCATGTTACTTATCATTATGAGAACTATGGATTACCATAAATGCGGCGCGCATCTCGCCGTATTAAAGCGCAAATACGTGGCGAAATGCGCGCCGCGATTACACTGTTTGAACATACCCTAATAAGATGGAGCAATTGCAGCTTGAAGGAGTTTTGCAATCTGGTGAAATCCCTTCTGTGGCTGTCTCGTAGCTAGCTATAAGCCAGCCTCAGAGAAGCGGGAGTGTGCTCAGATATATTCAGACCTCCCATGGATGTAAACGGGGGGGAAAACTGCGCAAGCTACGAGCGGATCAAGCTACGAGCCGGCCTCGGAAGGGATATTGCCAACCCTTTCAAGTCTAGGAGCTCACCAAGAAAAAAAAATCAACCCTTGTCCATTTGGAACTTTAAAGAAATTATCTTGAGAAAGTATCCCCTTTTATAAAAAAAAAAAAAAATAATAATAATAATCATGGCGACCAGCTCCTGTCAGACATAACTGCTGTGGGGAGATGTGGCTCCCTGTACCGGCATGTAGAGGGGGGTTCTAGAGTGGGGAACCCCTTCTTTATTGTCCTAACCGGCTACATGGACAGGGCAAGTAGCCCTGATTCCCCCCCCCCCCCCCCAGCCCCCTTAGACCATATGAAGATGACCCAGAAAGTGCAGCCCTCACTCTAGTGTTAGAAGTGGGACCCCCTATGACAGTTCCTCTGGAGGACCATGTAATAACTGCAGCTGGTAGGTCATCTGCTGGTGGACACTGGCCAGAAGATGTTACTAGACAGTTTGCGGAGGACTGCGGCCAGCTTGTGTAACACACCGAGACGTGGACTTGTCAGTGATATAATCCTGTTATATAGTAAAGTTATTGTTTGACAGATCTGCCCTCATGTACTGATGAAAGGATCCTAGCACGATGTTACGACACAGCGGACATTACCACAGAGTAGTGCAAGATAGAAGAAAGAGGTCAGGAGGTAGCGGTACAGCCCTGGGGGCTCCTGGACTAGCATTGCTGCGCTACATTCAAAGGGGTTGTCTCACTACAAGGATTGCTTTTTTATGTTAAAGATCTCGCAAAAACAAGTCACTTTGCAATATGTGTCCATTAACAGTGTCCTACCTATTCCTAGATATCCCCTCTTGTATGGGCTGCATCAGCTCCTCAGATCACTATAGCTATAGACCTTTTAAATCTCTCCTGATAGGCTGCCAGCACTGGTTGCTATAGCTACAGACCTGGCTTCTACTGCAGCCTAGTGGAAGCCAGTAAACACGCCCCTGAATTCAAGATGAAACCAAGAAAACAACACTGAGGTGAGATGAATCAATGTAGTGAGACAACCCCTTTAAGTTTGGCTTCCAACTAGCTGTTGCCTGAAAGCTTGTTTGGGGCTGATAGTTATTCTTGCTGTGTGCGCTGAGCTAGAGTTCTCAATGGAGAGAGAATAAGCTGTCTCCAGACTCCTCTGGCAGCGTCTTATCTCCGGTCAGAACAAAGATTGCTTCTTTTCCCCCACATCTGCTCTTGGGGGTGAGTTGGCATGTTCACAGGGACCCAACATGCCATGTGAACATATCCTTAGGATCCCAAGTCATGGCTGTGCCGTTTCCTTTAAAAATAAACCGCAATACGCAGCACAGCCACTACTTCTGAAGGAATAGCTCCTTTTCTATCATCAAGTCTGGTGGAGCACCACCTATTAACAGGAGAACCTTATATATACAGTCATTTACTGACTCCAGTAAGGGATCCCAAGCCTCCTACTTGGGCAGTCATCCCTAATCTGATGGACATAAGACATATAAGGTTTCCTTGTGATACCCTCTGCAGCGGGTGACAC
This sequence comes from Phyllomedusa bahiana, assembly GCA_025379985.1. Taxonomy (NCBI): domain Eukaryota; kingdom Metazoa; phylum Chordata; class Amphibia; order Anura; family Hylidae; genus Phyllomedusa; species Phyllomedusa bahiana. The sequence goes on along the minus strand of JAODAL010024356.1, from coordinate 10,946 downwards.
TGTAGACAGAGGTGAGAAATGTCATGCCTGACCTCCCCAACATGTTTCACCAGCTAAACTGGCTTCATTAAGGGTATCTTGTGTTTTGCAGAGGTGGATATGAAGCTGCCGCCAAGCACTTTGCTGCAGACGACCTGCAAGTTGATGTCGCTGGAAGGTCTTACATGATCACAGGAGCGAATAGTGGCATCGGCAAAGCGGCTGCTCTGGCAATCGCTAAAAAGGGTAAGTGTGTGACCCCCTGGAGCGTTGGATGAGGATGTACATGGAATTCACACTAGGTATCCCCAGGGACTAAATGACTGGTAGAGCCCTTACCAATCCTAAAACAGGAGGGTCTGGTGCCATGTACATCAAGGGGATGTTCACCCGACACATTTTGGTGCGTAATTTGCGGCGAAATACTCTTCAAAGCGCTTCTCTTTGCTTCCAATGTAAAATACGCTCCATCATTCACACAACGCATATTTTTTAAGCATAATTTCGGTTCATGTTTCTCAAGGATTTTAAGCGTGTACATTTAGTGCCTTGTCAATTCTTGAGGTGTTCACGCGAGTAAAAGCCCCATAAAAACCGTGGTGGAGGGTATTTTCAGCGTGCAAGCGCTGCCAAATACGATCCACTCTTTTGCCGATACACTTCAAAGAAGCGTCTCTAATCAGTGTGTTTTTTCTGGCAGATTTCAAAGCGTATTTTGAAGCGTAAAATTTACACTTCAAAATACACTGTGTGAACATACCCTAAAAGAAGGGTCCACCCCTACATCAATGAAAGTAAATTGAAGACACTCCCCCTGCCCCCCCCCCTCCCTCCCCAAGATTCTTAAGGATTTTTTGGGGGTTTTTTTATATATTTTTTTGCACTGCAGACTAACCTTACAGTTGGTGCTGCTTAAATCTATGTAGTCTTATTACATCTATTAGGTCATGACTTAATGATTGCTCTATTGTTCTCTGGAAAGGGATAGATAAGATTAGCCTGGACCACAGAGAAATACATAGCAATACATGAAAGGATAACAGGGGCAGGGGTAATCTTTTTTTTTTTTTTTATGCACTTGAGAGTAAGTATGTTTGGGGATTCTTCAAACTTATCAGGTTATTGCTGATAATATTTACACCTCTCAGGCCATAGCCAGCCGGAAATAAGGACCATCAAGCAATCCTCTCACTGCTGTGCTATCAAAGCTCACAGAAGGGAAGTTATATAGAGTAATGTACATAAGACAGCTTTAGAAAATTATATAAAACCAGCCATCGAATAAAAAAAAAAAATCCATATAATAGCTTGTTAATATGTGAAAATAGACATTTTGATGGTGGTGTCTCTTTAATATTGAGTATGTGTATTATGCACAGTAGCATATTCACGTCCACCTTTGCAACCAATTTTTTTGAAAAAGTTGGAAAAAAAACATAGGAAAAGAGCAATTTGGAAATGGTATTGATTAAATATCTGCTACTGTTTTGGGTCTGTACCTCTTATGCAAACTTATATGATTCCATAGTTGCAGGCTACTAAGGACTCCTACAATCTTTCATATGTCCCCAACTATTTTTTGTCAATGTGCTGTATTTATATTAGTAAGGAGTAACGGACAGATGGAAAGTAATGTTAGAGGCATCTGAGCAATAAAAAAAAATGGTTCCAAAGGTGAAAATACAGCTTAAAGGGAATATGTCATCCAGGAATGACCATTGTATTTTTTAAGAATATTTGATGATGGTTTTTCTTAAATTTTCATATTACTATCGATATTTAAAATAAAGGAAAAAATTCCTAAATACCACACTTGCACTCTGGCCATTAAGCCTAATGATATCTGAAGACTTCGGGCGACATGTTTGAACGGGGCTGTCCCAGAATTCTGGCCTCAAAAAGCTGTAGTAGACCAGTTCTATAGATGTATGAACAGGCGAACTCCAAACTTTGGTGTGATAAGTGCCTCGGTACCGCGCCAAAGACACTTTTTAGCGCGCCAAAGTTTTGAAGGGTTCTGGTGGCGTCGCATCACATTAGTAGAAGTAGACACATTCTTTGACATCAAAACTTTGGCGCCGAACAGTTAGAACAGCCAGACCAGACTTGTGGTATTGGCTCTACACAGCCCTGTATGTATGACCTGCAGAAGAACAGCCAGACCAGGGTAAAGGTGGTGCCTGAGCAAGACTTGTGGTATTGGCTCTACACTGCCCTGTATGTATGACCTGCAAAGAACAGCCAGACCAGGGTAAAGGTGGTGCCTGAGCCAGACTTGTGGTATTGGCTCTACACTGCCCCTGTATGTAGACCTGCAGAAAACAGCCAGACCAGGGTATAGGTGGTGCCTGAGCCAGACTTGTGGTATTGGCTCTACACTGCTCTGTATGTATGACCTGCAGAAGAACAGCCAGACCAGGGTAAAGGTGGTGCCTGAGCCAGACTTGTGGTATTGGCTCTACACTACACCTGTATATATAACCTGCAGAAGAACAGCCAGACCAGGGTAAAGGTGTGCCTGAGCCAGACTTGTCGTATTGCTCTACACTGCCCTGTATGTATGACCTGCAGAAGAACAGCCAGACCAGGTAAAGGTGGTGCCTGAGCCAACGATGTGGTATTGGCTCTACACTGCCCTGTATGTATGACCTGCAGAAGAACAGACCAGGGAAAGGTGGTGCCTGAGCCAGACTTGTGGTATTGGCTCTACACCCTTTGTGCGTCCAGTAAGTATGACCGCAGTAAGAACAGCCAGACCTAGTGTAAAGGTGTGCCTGACCAACTTGTGGTATGGCTCTACACTGCCCTGTATGATACCGCAAAAACAGTCCAGACCAGGGTAAAGGTGGTGCCTGAGCCAGACTTGTGGTATTGGCTCTACACTGCACCTGTATGTAATGACCTGCAGAAGAACAGCTTCATGACATCTGAACCAGACTCTATACTGCCTTAAAGAGATTATATTGGTCCTAAATCAGCCGCAGAATCATACATAGTTGCCAAGGTTTAGTAGGATACACTTCCCTGTAGTTTCCCTCAATGTCACAGAAGTAAGGTGTACAACATGAAAGGCGAGACCAATGCATAGAGACAGGGTGGCAATAGGGGCAGTAACGGGCTGTACTCCTGCGGCCCTTAATCAAAAAGAAAGGCTCCCACTGTGTTAAAAAATAATAACTAGTAATGTGACGGCCCCAATTTGATTTAGGCTGTAGAGATCCATTTAAATGGTTAATAGATGACTGATGGCAGCCCTGCATAGAGAACACCTGATCCACCATTCACAATACAAGATAACAGCTCACCCTTTTCCTCTAAGGCCCGGTTCACACGGCTTATTCAAGCCGTAATTGCGAGCCGGATGTCGCGCGCAATTACGGCGTGACTAAGGGGCGGGGGCGCGGCGGGGCGCTGGCCCGCCGGCCTTAGTGACAATGCATTATTTACGGCGTGTCACTTTCTTCCCCCGCGGCGGATTTGCCGAGCGGGGAGGAGCGATGGAATCCACAGTTCTCTATGAGAACTATGGATTACCGTAATGACAGGGACGGATTGGAGCCGTACTGCAGCGCAAATCCGGCGCGCAGTACGGCTCCAATCCGCGCCCAAATAAGCCGTGTGAACGAGGCCTAAGCGTACAATAACTTTTTTTTTTCCCAGATCATGTGGCTGCTGTAAAGCAATTTTTCTAAATGAAGTTAAGAGCAGCTCTGACAAGATGGCGGTCCCAACGATCATATACAGAACAGAATAAAAAAAAATCTACAGTCTAAAAATAAAAATGGTTAAGAAAAAACATAATTCATATTATCATCCGGCTTTAATTAGTAAAGAAATAAATATTTGTGATCCAGTCCTCTAAAGGCCTAAAGAATAATTGCCATCAGACCTAACCTTATATTTTGAGGATTTAGAGGGTGCATTGTCTTTCAGACTGCTGGAGCCCGGTACATTCTCTGTGATATTCTGGCTGAGGGTGCTTCTTTGTGTGGTCATCTCTCATTGTGTTGTGTACTGAGCCGCTATTGTATATAACAGTTTTTTTGTTTTTTTAATGAGTGCTTACGTTTTTGTAGGCGGTATCATTCATCTGGTATGCAGGAATAAAGAGCGGGCAGAAGAAGCACAAAAAGAGATTATTGCCAGTAGTGGCAGTCAGGTAAGGATGTGATATTTGGAGCAAATTGATGCCTGATACGTTCCACTCCCTCCTCCTGAAGCTCAGGCACCGGCCACTAACCTCTGTGCTGGCGATCTGGCACGGCCACTTATTCCAAAGCTAGAATTGACCGTGTGAGTATTCGGCAAGGAATCCTATCTCTATCTCCAAGTAATATTCATACCGTCCCCTCAAACACTTTCCTTGGTTTGCTATCAGCATTTGACTTAATGACAGCAGAAGTATCCAGGCTTCTCTTTTCTGCTTGCCCCAAATACACCGGCATTAATGACCCTATTCCCTTCCATCTCATCCAGTCCCTCTCGCAAGCTGTCATTTCTTACCTAGTTGCAATCTTTAATCTCTCTCTATCCTCTGGAGTCTTTCCATCTTTCGTCATGCTGTTTACTAAAAAGAAAAGCCCACTGTGGATACATCCTTTGCTGCTAACTACTAATCAGTGTCTAAACTCTTGGAAGTTTTGGTCTTCTGTCACCTAATCCGCTATCTTTCTGCTAACTCTCTTCTCCATCATTAAAGGGGTTGTCTCACTACATGGATTCATCTTACCTCAGTCCTGTTTTCTCGGTTTCATTTTTGAATTCAGCTGCATGTTTACTGGCTGCTATTGGCTACTACTGACCTGCAGTGACAAACTGCTGAGGACACCAGGTCTGTAGCTATCGCGACCTGAGGTGCTTATACAGCCCATAAAAGAGGGGATAGCTAGAAATAGGTAGGAGACTGTTAATGGACACACATTACAAAGTGACTTGTGTTTGCAAGATCTTTAACAAAAAAGAAGCAATCCTTGTAGTGAGACAACCCCTTTAACAATCAGGTTTCCATAATTTTCACTCCACGGAATCTGCTCTAGCTAAAGTTTCAGATTATCTCCTTACATAGTTTGTAAGGCCGAAAAGACAGCCATCCATCCAGTTCAGCCTAAGGTGCAGTTTTGTCTATTGTTTTCTACAGGGGAACTCCTGTCTTTGTTACTAACAAACTTTAAGGGTACGTTCACACATTGGATTTTCTGACAAGTTTTCAAAAGAAGTGGAAAAGCCCTTTAGGTGAAATGCAACTTGCAACCATATTGTAACCTAAAGTAATTCTGTAGCTTGAATGAAGGAGCAAATTGCTCAGAATATAATTTTTTTTCTGGTCATTTGCGACTTGATGTCAAGTAATCAGTCGCCTTGTAGCTTCATTTAGTTTAGACTATCAAGGCTGGAAATTCCTGTTTGGGACCTGCCGGTGAGAGGGGTCAGATTTCAAGAAGCTAAGTTTTGCTCTGCTCTCTTACATTAGGTGCATGTACATCATAGCTGTACTTTGTTTTTTTTCCCTTAATATACATAGTACAGTTTATCACATTATTACAGAGCATATCAGTGCACCTGCTGGACATGTCTAACCCGAAAGAAATCTGGGAGTTTGCCGAGAGGTTTAAGGCTGAAAACCGGCTGCATGTGTTGGTGAGTGCTGCAGTATGCACAGTCTAGACTTTGATTTTCTTATTTGTATCTACATCAAAACCGTTTAGGCCCCATTTCCCTCAGTTTGTGGTATCTATAGGGATTCCATGAAAAATGTATCCTGATGGATAACGTGCCAAAGCCATGGAGATCTAAAGGGCAAACATAGTCCTATTTACCAAATGTATACACTGTGTTCATCGGACACAAACCAACGTTCTAGTGTGCTTGGCCTAGAGGTCCCACCACTGCCCCCACCATCGTTTCTATTGGGATTTTTTTTTCACAGTATCCAGACGGATACCACAGATAGGAACAAGAAACGTGATGTTAACTCTTGCTAAAATTGTATATTTTCTTGTTTTACTAGGTGAACAATGCTGGCTGCATGGTGAACACTCGGGAATTAACAGACGATGGAATAGAGAAGAACTTTGCCACTAATGTCCTGGGTAAAACAATGTTTCATTTCTCTCATATCGTCCTTAGACTATGTTCACACGGCGTAATGTCGGCGCGCATTTCGCATCGTATTTGCGCCCTAATACGAGCAAGATGCACGCCAAAATTACGGTAATCCACAGTTCTCATAGAGAACTATGGATTCTGCCTCCTCCCCCGGCGTACAATACGATAGTATTGTACACCTGGGGAGATGAGTGACATGTCACTTATTCGCGGTGACAGTCTAGCCGCCGCCGCGTCGCAGGAGTACAGGCCGATCAGCGCGACTCCAGAACACCCCAAACAGTCCTAAACGTTCTGTACGCCCCGCAATCACGGCGTGTGAACATAACCTTATTCATAATACACTACATAAAATGTTGGAAAAATCCATTGTGGAATCTTTAGCAGAAATCCAAGGTGACAGCCTCAGTTGAAGGTCACAAATTTTCACTTTGCAGAAGTTATTTTTTGCCATAGTTTTGGACGTTTCAGTGTGGCTAAAGCCAGGTTCACAGGTGAGTGGAAGTTCTGTTTGGAACCTCCATTGCAGAAGTGGAACCGGATCCATTTTACAACGGACACAAACAGCGCTTGACGGACCCTATGGGCTACAGGTCAGGTTTCTTACCATGCTGGGCTATTTTTTCCGTCATTCCCAGCAGTTCCAAACATAACCTCTGGTGCAAGTGTGAACCCGGCCTTATCCATGTCTTGGCTCCCTGACACAGAATCACGTTGGGTAACGTGTCCGTTTTCAAGTCCGCCGTGGAAAGAATTGCCGCTGCAATTTACTGTATAAACTGTAGCGCAGATTCCCATTACCAACGGCATGAAACATGCGTTATTGATACAGATATCAACATGGAATGTGTGTGAAATGTCTGTCATGTGACCATGCTCCGACAGTGCTAGAGGTTAGGTGCATGCATGGTGACAGAGTATAAAGCTGCATTAAAGGGGTTGTCTCACTACAAGGATTGCTTTTTATATTAAAAATCTTGCAAAAACAAGTCACTGTGCAATATGTTTCCATTAAGTGTCCTACCTATTCCTAGATATCCCCTCTTGTATGGGCTGCATCAGCTTCTCAGGTCGCTATAGCTACAGACCTGTTTGATCTCTTCTGATAGGCTGCCAGTGCTGGTTGCTGTAGCTACAGACCTGATGTCCTCAGCAGCTCATCAATGCAGGCCAGTAGTAGCCAGTAAATGTCCTGAATTAAAAAATAAAACTGAGAAAATAGGACTAAGGTGTGATGAATCGATGTAGTGAGACAACCCCTTTAAAGGAACTGGTAAACATCTCAATCTTGTGGCCAGGGTACACTTTGATGTCTTGGGAACATGCCCCAGAAAGTGTCAGCTCAGAATGGAGAGCAGGTCACGCTTGTGCACAACTCTGCATTCTGTTCTGTGGTAGTTGCCAGTACAGATGAGCGGTGTGTTCTGCCATAAGGTATGCTCACACGGCGTAATTGTGCGCTGTACTTCGGGGCGTAATTGCGATTTGCGCTGTGATTTTACAGCATATTCCAAGATGCGTACTGCGTGCTGGGAGAAAGAAGTGACACGCGCTGGGGAAAGCAAAAGTAAATGGGAGCCAGCACACAGCTTGCCAGCGTGTACTTCTAAAACACCCGGCGTATAGTGGCACGCACAAGCACAGTACACGCCGTCTGAACATACCCATACTCAGAACTCCCATAGAACAGAATGGAGAGTTGTGTGCAAGCATGACTGGCTCTTCTTTGTAAGCCGACACTTTTTATTATGGAGATAATTGGGACCCGCACCTATCAGACTTTGATGGCATATCCTATCGATATATCCTCAAAGCCTCTGGTGAGAACACCCCTTTAATTCGGTTAGTAGCAAGCCATACAGTACTGTACATCTCTCTCTTTTGCTGATTATTAGCTGCCGCTGGTCAGGTAGCTGTAAAGAAATCATTGTGCAGTTCTGTGGGGGAAAATGCCATAACGACCCTGAGTCAGTTCATGGAATTAACCTGCTGAGACTCCAACATCAGCAGGCGTCTATTATATACATGACCGTAATATCCCTCTGTGTGGAGTTACTCAGAATGATCTGCAAATGCTCAGGAAAAGCTGATGCCCATTACTGGAGGGCTGTGGTTTAGTGCATTACTGGCGGCCTGCCACAAAGCAACATTTTGAACAGAAGCTCACAGTGTTAATCTAATAATTTCCTGGCTTCTGTCTCAGGGGCTCTCATTGTTCAAGTCAATTCATTTGTTGGTTATCTAGTTACTGGTTGTTTCATATTTAATTACATATTTAATTTTTTTCAACCAGAAAATACATTTGTCAGTAAAAAAAAAAATGTTTAAAAATTACATAAAGTTCATGATCATGTGCAAGTTTGGAATAGTCAGGATGTTTTTTTTTTTTTCTTTTTAATGCATTTGCCAGTAATGATAGTGATGAGGTAATGTATAGCGCAGTCCGTTTTGATCAATAATAAACTATCTTTTATATAATTAGACTTGTGATGATCACTTGCAGGCTAGGCAATGGAAGGAGATGCTTCCTGAACCAGTTGACATTTTAACTTGATTATTGGAGAAACTCTTGTGTTGGCATAGCTTGGTCTTGTTAGTACAGCCAGTAAATTCTTCCTTGGGTTACAATGTGTAAAATGTACTGACTCTTTTAGAGTTCTTTTGTAGTGTAAAAAATGGCCAAAATTAAGAGTTGTCATTCCCATCAGATGTTTTACAGACTGCTTACCACCACGGTCTAAGATAACAAAATGATCAATACTTGTCTTACCAACCACCAATACCTACCTGATGCTTTGCAGCTGTGTTTACCAGGCATGGTGTGTCATCGTATGACCGCTGTAGTGGTGACATATTGACACCACTGAGGTAATCACTAAGCGAGTGTACAGGGGTGTTCACACGGCATCTTTAGGGGTGTATTTTTGAGCGTATTTCGTGTGTAATTTTGCGAAATACGACCCAAGGTTCAAGACGCCTGTCATTGACTTTAAAGGGGTTGTCTCACTACAAGGTTTGCTTTTTAGGTTAAAGATTCTGAGAATAATCCCCCCTTTCAATAGGTCATCACCCTAGGTCCTTACTTACCAGATGCCCATCTCTTCCGATAGGCTGCCAGCAGTGGTCGCTATAGCTACAGAACCTGGCTTATACTGCAGCCTAGTGGAAGCCAGTAAACACGCCCCTGAATTCAAAGTGAAACCAAGAAAACAGGACTGAGGTAAGATGAATCAATGTAGTGAGACAACCCCTTTAATGTAAAATATGCGGCCTCAATCACGATGATTGACGCCTCGTATTTTACGTTCGTAATTTAGCGCATGTCTGAAGAGATTTGTCAATTCTTTCAGGAGTATATGCGCCGTAATAGAGTTGCGTATAGGAGACAGAAATCTGCCTCCGAGCTATTGTGTGTCGTTTGCGCTGTTGAAATTATGCGCTTGCAAGTGTGTAATTTCAACAGCGCAATGAACGCATATTGCGGTGCATACTGTATGTGCTGCAATACACCGTGTAAACCCGGCCTATCAGCCGCATCATGTCGACACCATCTCTAGAGCCTTAAAAAACAGAGTCCAATTATGGGCTGTAAAAGTGTTGGCACAGGAGCGGCAGGGAATCGGTAGGGTGTGTGTTACTACTTTTGCTGTTTTATACCATTGTCTGCTGTCTAGGAGAAAAAAAAAATGGGGCTTGAAAACCCCTATAGGCTGCAGGTCCAGGAGGGTTTGGGCGTTGCTTACTCTTTTTAGTCCTTAGTTGGAGTAGATCCTAGCACTTCTTTCCAGACTTGGAATCGGTTTGTACTGCTTAAGGTCAGACGGGAGAATGATTGCAAGTGTACATAGAGCCTTAGTCCCTGTTCACACTACATTATTGTTGAAGCCCATGATGGCATTGTCAGATCCATCCAATAATAGACAGCATTGGCTTATAATGGGGTCCATCGGGTTCCATTGTTGTGTCCATCATCGTAACAGGATGAATAGCGCAACAAGCTGTGTTATTCTTGCCTTCAAATCCACTGAAGGAACCACTGTCAGAGTCTAAAAATGAGATTCCTCACAGCAGTGTGAACAGAGCTATACACCACATTTTGAAGAAACAGATCAGTCTGTTTGTGACCTTTTTAAAAGGATTGTTCAGTACAAAAACATTGCCACTTTCTTCCAAAATCAGCAGCATATCTGTCAACAGGTTGCAATCTGTATTGCAGCTCAGCCCCATTAAGTGAATTGAGCTGAACTGCAATATCACACACAACCTGATGGCGGGTATGGTGCTCTTTCTGGAAGAAAGCTCTTATACTGTCCTAATTCTGTACAGCCCCTTTAAGACTACTGGGTGCATCTGATGGCAACAAACCCGATTATTTTAGGAAAAGAGGTCTACAACTCCCTTGTGATAAACTGAATCTTACAGGGCAGAAATATAAACTGAAGGCCCAGATACGCAAGGAATAAATGCATCCGATTCTGAAGCATCTGCCTTGTATTCACCAGCAACATTCATAAAATGCTGGAATTATTAGCAGAATTGCAGAGAAAACAAAAAATCTAAAATTAACAAATATATGAAAAAAAAAAAAACACGCTAAGGCTACATTCATCTCTGCATTGAGGGTCCCACTAGGAGACTCTGTTGCTACTTTCGTGAAAAATGAAAGATAAAGTGCAGCATAATGCACTGTTTTTGCATTAAAATTACTGCCGCTGTGATTGAAACCCATCCGACCCCATTATAGACAATAATATCGGAGGTCTGTTGGTGTCCATCATCTACGATGGAACAGGAAAATGGAAAAAACGGCAGATGTGAATCAGGGCCCAAAATGTCCAAAGCAAGACATGGGCTCAAATAAT
>JAODAL010024355.1:0-60719 GCA_025379985.1 Phyllomedusa bahiana | reverse complement strand
CCTTTCTTCTTTTTAGCCCCACTCCTGGATGCAGAATGTCAGGAGACGAATTCCCTGTGTTGATGATGAGATGACGACTTTGCGGACCCAAGGGTCTTTTCAGCAGAATTTGTTGGGAGCCTTCTCACTGGACGAGGAGGAAGACGATGGGGTAGTGTAGTACAGTTCCACCTAAAAAAAGGGAGAGGGCGGTCGCAGAAGTCCGCTGATAGATTCCCCCAGCCACGGTAAAACGAAAACCCCCCGCCCTCGTTATCGCCGTCAAAAAGGTCCAGCCCTCTCAAGCCGGGGCCTTCTTTGAGCAGCCTCTGATTCACCCAGCGATGTCATAGCCGCCTCTCCGTAAACCCATAATAGAGGCAAAAACCCCTTGGTGGTTAACCACCCCCAAAACATGTCATTACATGCAGCAAATGTATGAGTTCAATGGAGGCAAACGGGGCCCAAAAAAAGGCCAACCGACCCCGGGCCTCCAAAACTGCAAAACCCTCTGTCTAAAACCCCTCCTCCTCCTCCCCCACCCCCAAAGGGTTTTCCTCAGCCCCATGTCTCTCAGAGTCTGATCAGGATAGCCCCCGTTTCCCCCTCCACCGTCGCCAGTACACCAGCACCCCAAGGACCCATCCAACCCCTTTCTTCTGCCAGTTGACGACCTGACACCGTACAGGGGCCCTTTCTAGCAGCCACCTTCTGTCTTCCGGGTTTGGGGCAGAAAAAAATTTTTAACAAAACCCCCCCAAACCCAAAAACCCTGAATGTCGGCTTGCCAGGTTTTTTGGCCCTTTGGAAATTTTTCCCTTTTCCCGTCGGTGGACACAGGGGGTTCCGCCACGTCATACCCCTTGCCTCCCCCAATAACCAGATGCCGAGCAGGAATTTCTTTGCCAAAAAAGCCCGTCCCTCCCTTGGCCCGCCCGTGTCTCTAAATTTCAAGGCGTTGTCTGATCTGGGGCCCGGAAAAGTCCATTGACCACCGCCCATGGCTGTAAGCACGGCCAAGGCCGCTATACCCCTTTTTTGTGACAGCTCACTGGGTAGCTGGGTGGATGTCTCTGGGGGTGACGGTTTTTTCTGGGGGCTGGGCCCACGCTATTCAAAAGGGGAAAGAGATGGTCCCAGGGTTTTTTCCCCCAAGGCCCCTATGGTGGCAATGCCCAGAAAACCAGGCCGTGTTGAAATTAATCTGTCTTGGAGACCGCCCCAACAAAAGGTAGGAGCTGTGGACGGCTCTCCGCAACGAGCCCCCGAGCGCTGGGGGGTGCCAAGAACCCTTGTGAGGCAAGGTGGTGTGCGGATAACGGGCAAAAAATTTCGCGGCCCCCTTAAATTCCTTTAGACGGACACATCCCTTCCCTGGCACATGTCTAAACCCTTTTTCGTCCAAAAATTTCTAAAGAGTTACCGGGGGTCTGGATTTTGGGCCGGAGGAAGGCTCGAAGTTAACTTCGCCCCCTTCCCCCGTTCGAAACCTGCTTCTTTCCCGCCTGGCTGTGTTGAGCGTCAGTCGGCCCCCCCTAAAAACGTCTCTTTGTTTGAAGTGGCAAAAAGCGGAATTCCCACCCTCCACATGCTCAGCGATTTTGGAAGCAGCGCAATGCCTTTTACGCAGTAGGGGAAGTACACATGGCCGGGAAAAAGCACGGTGCGGACCTCGGGGTGTTGACCCCCGGGGAGAGGGGGGGGCGGGGAAAAAGGGGGTCTGCACCATCCTTGCCAGTTTTGAAAAGCCCCCAAAAAAGGGTCAGTGTGGAAAATTTTCCCTTGTCAGTTTTGAGCATTGTGGTGACTTATTCGGAACGTCGTTGGACACTCTGAAACAACAGGTCCCGCCAGCGACGGTGGAGGAGACGGACACAGATGCGGACAGGGGGCCTTTTTTCCCGTAAAAAATCCAAAAGGGGGCCCGACAGTTTCCCCTTTTCCCCCCATTAGGCAGGGGTTCGGGGTCCAAGCTAGTGAAAGGTGGCCTTTCCGCTTCAGGGTCATACTCAGGAAGTCGGGGGGCTGTGTTAAGCGTGCCGGAGGCAGGGGAAAGGAGGGGGGGTACCCCCTAGACACCGAGTTACCGACGTCCCGCCTTGGAAAAGGTTGGCGCGAATTTGAGGCGGAGGGGGGGGAAGATGGGGAAAGATCTTTTTTGTAGTGCCCCTCGACCCAGAGGCTTGGGAAATAAAGGCTCCACCCTTTTTCCACATGGTGCTTGGATCCCCCATTTCCTAAAAATGCCCCCGCATTAAGGCCATCAAAATTAAAAACATTTTACGGGGGGGGCCACCCTCCTGGTTCCCGGTACAAAAAAAAAAACTCACACTTTCCTTCCCCACCCCCCCCAAATAGAGAGTAAAATCGGAAATGGGGGGGGCCCTTGTGATTGAAAACGGGGAGCCCTTTTCTGTTACATTGCTTCTTTTTTCCCCAAATGCACGGTGAAAACATCGGGGAGTGACGAAGTAGAGTCCAATTGGCGTAGGGGCCCCCGGGAGCCAGGAAAAAGGTTGCAGAAGCCTAATGGGTGACCTCGGCAATCTTTGTTTACCACCCTACCAACGATGCAATGCAGGACACACATCCAACATTTTTTTTAAAAGGTATTAAAGTAAAAGGTACAGAAATTATTTTTTTATATTTCATCTATATTATAAAGGGGGCACAACGAGCAAGGGACAAGGTAAAATAAAGTTGTGGCATTGCTATTTTAAAGGTTGGTGAAGGTGGTTAAAAAAGCTGGTTTAGAGGATGAAAGAAGAAAGGATGAACCAAATTATTTAGTGTTTTCCCACATATGGTTTGTAGTGATGCCTGACCAACTAGGTCCACCCCCGGAAGTTATAAAGGGGGGGGGGTTTTTGGGGAAGGAGGGGTGGAACCCGGGGTGGACCAACAGCCCTTGGGAAAAGGTATGTGGGGAGAAGGGCCATTCGGCCATGAGAAAAGCCATTGAGGCCTAACGGGCTCTGTTAAAGGGGAAGGACCACTCCCCCAATTCTACACAGACTTCAAAAGGGTAATAGATACATTTTTGGGTTTTTCTATCTTTGAAACTTGTAACGATTTTATGTTTAACCCTTTGAAGATTGTAAAAAAAATATATTTTTCTTATATAAAAAAAGGTGTATAAGTTTTACTGAATCTGTTCTTTAAAAGATAAAAAAGTAAGGATCTGGGACTGCCCCCAGTCACTCAGGGTGTCATGATCGTTATCTTGTCACAATGTAATATATTTTTTCTCTAACTGTATATTTCTTAATAAATGGCGAGTTTGGCCAGATTTCTGATGTTTTTCCGCTTGAAGGGGGGGGAAAAGAAAAAACCACTAAAAGTGAGTTTTTTCAAGCTTAAAGACAAAGTCAGAATTGGACCGGGGAGTTGATGGGATTCGATCGGGAGAAATCAGCGGTTTCTTTGGGAGGATTAAAGTGAGGGAACCTGAGTAAAAAATGGATTTTTTGAAGTTTTATGATAGGAGCAGTAAAAATTTTGAAACCTTTGCCAATGAAAAAACATCAGATTTACAGTCTGCGGGTGCTTTGTATAATGATTGTGAATCAATTAAAAGGAGAAAAAATGCAAAACGCTTTTTTTCAGGGAAGAAAGACAGAAAATATTTAAACATTTTACTTTTGGTAAAAATGTATCATAAATATGTCATGGATCGATCTAAAATCAATCTATAAGCCCAAAATGTGATGGGAAAAGACAGAGCCAGGGGAAAACACAAAATGCTGTGAGTTCCTTTTAAATAAAATTCACAGACTGAAATAAAAACATCACTGATAAGATTACGCAAACTAGTGGAGTTGAAACGCAATAAAAAAAAAAACACAGAAAATATAGTTTCATATTGAACTGGAGGTCGACTGAAGTGAAGGTTATTCAAAATGCAACATGGATCAAAGGGGAAATGGAAAAATTTTTTAAAAAATGCAGACTATTTGTCAGGAATTTGTAATTATATCCCAGCATACAACAATAATCTGCATATTTTAGAAATTCAGAATTATTTGGACTTATGTGGATAGATTAATTTGAAAATGGGGAAAAAATAGAGTTTTTTCTTTGGGATCCTTCAAATTTCCCCGGGGGATTTACCCTTTAAATAATTTTGAAAAAACAGCTCAACAATATTGACGTTTAAAGGGGTTTCTTTACTTTTGCTTTTTTGGAGATTTACCGAATTGAATTCTAAATCAATTACAAATTGAAGAAAGAGTGTCCCTTTTTCGTTATGCCCATTTATAAAGGGACCCTATCAAGCATTTTTTTTGATAATTTAAACCCCATTTTTGATGATAAAAAAATTTTATCAATAAATTATAAGTTCATCCCGGATCTCTGTTTATTGCATCAGAAAAATCACGTTACTTAGGTGTACATTTTTGAATAGTTTTGGGAAAGCCAAACCAAATATTTGTTCCCAAAAATACTCAGGAAAAGAAAAAGGCCCCCAAAAAAACAATTAGGTCGAGTCATAAAAAAATGTCATCTTTTCCTAAAAGAGGAATTTAAATGTAAAAATTTATGATCACGAAAAAAGGGAAAATTGCTGTTAGACAAATTCCCTTTATAAAATTTCATCAAAATATAGATAAATTATCAACAGTTGACATAAATTCTCCTTTTGAAAGGAAAATTTTAAAAGATTCCCCAGGAATATAAACAGCCCATATTAAAGAACACAAAATAAAAAAATTGAGTCAGTGGGGATTAATAAAGGAATCAATTGATTTCAAAGGGGGTATTTTGGGGCCAAAATTGTAAGAAATGTGAGGGAAAATCAAATTTTCTCGCATGAATTAAAAATTGGATAGGAATATTAAAATAATTTGATCGGACTTTTTTGGGAAAGAAAAACGGTTGGAAAAGAAAAGGCTTAGTACAGACCCTTTGTGTGAAAAATTTAAAAGTTATTGACAGTATCTAAAAGTAGAATGGAGCAGTTTCTAAATGTATCTATATATTTATCTCTCTAAAAATATATCTTTAAAAGGGGATGTGTATAGTATTATTATGGTTATATGTATCATGTTTTATAAATATAGTATTACATATGTGTTTATTAGCACTTTAAAAAATTATATATAGTATGTGGGTTTATGTGGTATTTATATAGTTCTCCCTATGTGGTTAAATGGTGATTATGTCATGCCATATATGGGTATGGAGAAAAAAATTGATGATTTGTAGATAGATAGTAGATGATATAGAAGATACTAAATAGATCAAGATAGATTACAATGTTATATTTGAAAGGTTTAAAAAAAGAATTTGTGATTTTAAGTAAAAAATTAACAAAACTTAAATTAAAATGAAATAACTTTTATCTTTTTCTCTCTGCAGATTGATTATAAATCTTTTTTATCTTTACGAAACAGAAAAAATTTGTTTTAACAGCTAATAATTTTATTTTTTCCAAAGGGGGCTGTTCTGAAGACATTGCCCAAAAATTTAAATTTTCTTTTTAAGTTTAAAGTTTTTTTTAATTCTATATTGATGGTGGATATAAAATTTATTAAAATTAATGTGTTGTAACCCGTTTAATTGAATTAATTAAATAATAAGTACCACAATTGTGGAGAGCTGGAAAAAAGTTGAGTCCTAAGTATCCCTTTTGGATTGTAAGAAGTAAGATAACATGTCAAGTGTAGAAATGGATTGGGTCGATGACAAGAGCAACAAAGTTCACATTCTTTCCCAAGAGGCAGAGAGGAAAGGTTTTTGTTTTTTTTAACCCAACAGGGCAGATTTTAACTATCAAAATTTTTTTTGGGTCCTCAAGAAATTTTTTTTTTTAACTTAATTTTTATTTTGCGCTTTTTTTTTTTAAGTAGAGAAAATTTATAAAAGCAATCTTATGGATTAACGGTTAATTAATTAAGAAAGACAGTGATGAATGTTGACGCTGCGCTGGGTTGACTGAGGTGTGAGTGAATGGGGGCTGTCCCAAGGAGACTATTTTTAAAATCCCCGGAGATTGCTTCAAAGAGAAGACTTTAAAAATTTTTTTTTTTATTTCAATGTTTTTTTCTTTTATGATAAAATATTAAGGGGGCACCTATTATCTATTCCTTTACTATTTCCTATTACTTTACCTATTATCTATTACCTTTACTTATTATTTGATATTTTTGATTTACTTCATTTTATTTTTCCTAAGTTGTTTTTCTTTTTTTAATTTTTTTTTTCCTATTTTCCTTTTTTTTAAGGGATTAAATCAAACACTTTTTTTTTGGGGGGTTACAACATAAAATATTTAAAGGGGTTTTATAAAAAAAAAATTTTTGGTTTTTTAAAATTTACATGTGGGTCATTTACATGGGTATATTTATACACCCCAAAATTTTCAATTGAAAATTTATCATATTCCACATTCATGAAAATTTCATTTTTTAAAAAGAAAACATTTTAATTTAAAAAAGGGGGTATAAAAAAATCATAACTTTTGGTTTGTAATCATAAGTTTAAATTTTTTTTGTTAATGCTGAAATTTACTACTAAATTGCAAATAAAATCTGATTTAATAGCTGTTATAACAGAGGTTTAAAAAAACAAAGTGGCCTTTTCTTTTTTAAGTGACTTCTGTTTTGATGGGAAAAAATTTCTTTGACCGCAATTCCCCAAAAAAGAAAAAAGTTTATGTTTAACTGAGAGAAAAAAAAAAAAGATTATATTGTAAATAAAAATTTGCAGTGAAAAAGTAGAAAATTTAAAAAAAATATATAAAATATTTATTTGATACAAAAATATATATTTTTTAATTTTTTATATTTTTTTCCTTTTTTTTTGTATTTTTCAGACTAATTAAATCAACTGAATTTCTGATTAACAAAATAAGAGTCAATGGTTATTTTTAAAAAAATGGGAAGGAAAAAAACCCAAAAGGTTGTCACTTACAAAGGGGGATGTTTACATGGTTCATGGTGGTTAATCGGAATATGGTTTCATTATTTTTTTTGGGAAAGAATACACATTTTACATTTGGGTTTGGATCAAAGTGATAGAGTAATATCACAAAGGTTTTACAAATACAAATGGTTTTTTTCAAATAACACACTTGTCAACAAAAAAAGGGCAATAAAGGTTTTATTTTAAACTTAGGGGTTCCAAAGGGAAAAAAAGCATTCTCATTAAAAAATATTTTTCAAACAAAAAATGTTCATTTTTAAAAAAATATTAAATATGTGTCTATTATTTAAAAATTGGGGACACAAATATATTGAAATCTCTTGAAAAAAAATTAAAGGGATTGAATTTAAATTTTATATTGGTTTTTTGGTTTGACATAAAAAAAGTATGGTGACTTCATTTTTAAAATTTTAATAAAAATAAATAACATTAATTAAAATTTGGTTAAAGTTTAAATTTTAAGGTTCAAATAAAAAAGACAGAAGGTAATATTTATTATATTAATTATGTGAAAAAAAATCTTTTAAGTTCATTAACAGATGTTTCCAATGTGAAAGCAATAATATTTGTAAATGGATATTATGGTGGATTGGTAATCAGAGATCGAAAAATTTTCAATATTTTTAGGGGGAAGACTCTTCAATCAAAATATTAAAATAATAAATTTTAAATCATAAAAATTACAAGTTCCAGAAAAGAAAAAGTACCTGATAATCAAATTTAAAGACTGTGCTTTTCAATGATATTCAAATGAACTGTGCTTTTTTCAAGTATTCAAAATTTAAAGAAACTTGTTTTATCAAAGGATTTATCAACGCATCTTCAAGAAAAATTTTTATTGGTGGGGTTTGTGTGATTGACATGGACTGGTTTCAACCCTCCATACCTATTATTATTCTATGCATAAAGAGACTGTGATGTGACTTTAAGTGAGAGCAAGCCAACTCGCAGCCGGGGCCCCCATGATGTCACAGCTTGAAAATGAAGGGTGTTTTTTTCTCCTGTGACAAGCCCGGAAAGTCAATAATTGTTCCAATTTTCAGAGAGGCCAAGTGGATAGCAAAAAAATCCCATGTAGGACTCTAGTGTTTACTTTTACGATGGATTTCATGGGGCTGTTATGGACTGTTTAATGTTTTTGGACGTTATCTCAAGGAAAAAGAAGAATTTTTTTTTATAGAGACTTTTTTTCTTTTTTTTGTCAAAATCAAAAAAAAATGTCGCGAAAGGATTTGGGTCAGAAACCTACAATTATCATGGCTACCAAAAATTCATTTTTAATATTTAAATTGTGATATGAATTGGGGCATTTTAAAATGATAGTTTAGGATTCAATTGAATCTCACCCTCAAGAGGGGGAAATGTTAAAAGGTATTTCAAATAAAAGGTACAAAAATTATATTTTTTTATTATCATATTTTAAAAGGGCCCCCGAGCCAAGGCATAGGTATAAAAAAAAGTTTCTGGCATTCTATTTTGAAGGTTGGTGAAGAGCGGTTAAAGTGGTTTTAGAGCCCATGACATCAAAAAGAGGATGAACCTAATATATTTACTGTATTCCCCCATATGGGTTTTAGTGGATGCCTGAGCCAACTGAGGTCACACCCCCACGGGGAAAATTATATAAGGAAAGGGGTGTGGGGGAAGCGGGGGTGGAACCCAGGGGGAGCCAAAAGACCTTGGAAAGAGTATGTGGGGGGAAGGCCGTGCTGGCCCTGAGAGAAGCCATTGACTTAAAATGGTCCTGTTTTAAGGAAGGGGCCCCTCACCCCAAATTCATACACAGCTTCATATGGGAAAGTAGATACAATTTGGGATTGTATTCTATGCTTTTTAAATTTAAAAAGATGTTTTTGTTATATCCTTTGAAAATTGTAAAATAAATATATTTTTTTTATATAAGAAAGGTGTATAAGTATTAGAATCGATTCGTTTAATAAAAAAGTAGGATCTGAGGAGCACCCGTCACTCCGTGATCAAGATTGTTATCTTGTACTAATGAAAAATATTTTTTTTCCCAACTTATATTTCTTACAAAAAAACAGAAAACCCCTTAAATCATGGGCACGACTATTGCGTCTCAACACGATGTTTTTGTATGTGTTCCGGACCCAATAGACTTCTAGGTATCCAAAATGGATGAATGGCCTGAGCTGGCTCGTCACGCCATAGAGGTGTTGTCCTGCCCAGCAGCCAGCGTCATATCTGAGCGGACCTTCAGCACAGCTGGAGGAGTCATTACAGACAAACGCATCTGGCTTTCCACAGATAATGTGGATCGTTTGACTTTCATCAAGATGAATCAGGCATGATCTCTGATGATGTTGTGCCCCAATTGCCGAGGTCACCGATTAGTTGCCGGTCTACTTCACATTCCTCTTCAAACAGAAATGGTCCTCTTGAAAACTTTTTTTAAAATGATCATTTCTTACTGCAATTTTTATTCTCTTTTCCCAACAGTTCATTTTGCTGGTTTTGCTGTGAGGAGACTGTAAAAGACAGCAAGGTTTCATGACAACACCGTATTCCATTTACTCACTTTATCTTAGAAGTATTCGCATGGTCAATGGTATCGATCTCATGTTGCTGTGAGATACAGCTATAATTTATGGTCCTTTGGAACAGAAATGTGGCTTTTAATGGCATTTCTCCCCTCACAATTTTAATAGTGGCTGAGAAGTCATATTTATAATTTTTTGGGTCATGTAGCTGTTAGATACAACAATAATTATGGTCCTTTGGAACAGAATGTGGCTTTTAAGTGACATTTCTCCCCACAATTTTTAATAGTGGCTGAGAAGTCATATTTATAATTTTTTGGGGTCATGTTGCTGTGCGATACAGCAATAATCATGGTCCTTTGGAACAGAAATGTGGCTGCTAAGTGGCATTTCTACCTCACAATTTTTAACAGTGGCTGAGAAGTCATTTTTAAAATTTTTGGGTCATGCTGCTTTGAAATGCAGCAATACTACAGGTCCTAACAGACATTTGTTCTTCACAATTGTCCAAAGTGGCTCAAGGGTCATGCTTTGAATTTTTGGGGCATTTTGCTGTGACATGCAGCTATACTAAATGTCCTATTATAAAAAAAATGTTGTTTTGTAATAGACATTTGTTCTTCCCAATTGTCCAAAGTGGCTCAAGGGTCATGCTTTGAATTTTTGGGGGCATTTTGCTTTGAAATGTAGCTATACTACAGGTCCTATTATTAAAAAAATGTTGTTTCTAACAGACATTTGTTCTTCACAATTGTCCAAAGTGGCTCAAGGGTCATGCTTTGAATTTTTGGGGACATTTTGCTTTGAAATGCAGCTATACTACAGGTCCTATTATAAAAAAAATGTTGTTTCTAACAGACATTTGTTCTTCACAATTGTCCAAAGTGGCTCAAGGGTCATGCTTTGAATTTTTGGGGGCATTTTGCTTTGAAATGCAGCTATACTACAGGTCCTATTATAAAAAAATGTGGTTTCTAACAGACATTTGTTCTTCACAATTGTCAAGAGTGGCTCAAGGGTGATGGTGCTGTCAGAAACAGGAATAGGTAGGACACTGTTAATGGACACATATTGCAAAATGACTTGTTTTTGCAAGATCTTTAACATAGCTATCAATCCCTGTATTGAGACAACCCATTTAATATCATTAAAAAAAGAGAAACAAAGACATGGTGGGATTCCATCCTATTTTAAAAATGTGTTTTCTAGAATTAAACTACTAAAAAACTTGCATGTACAAAATAGCTGGTAAAAAAATTCCTCTGAATTGTACAAGGGAGGTACAGGAAAACTTGACCAGATGTAGGTTATTCAGAGGACATGGAGTATGGAGCACTGACAGAGAACAAAGTACAGAGACAATTTCCTCCAGCACGTTGAGTAAAATGAGAAAAAGAATGCCAAGAAAAAGGGCACCTGGGTGGAACAGGAGCGTTAACCACCAGTATTTCCAAGTGAAGCTCAATTGTCCGTACTCATACGGAGGGGCAAGCGCTACCCAGGACAGGGACAGTATAGGTCCAGTGAAACTAAAAAGATGGTTGAAAGACTCCTTTTCCCGGCACTTTTGAATCTGTGGGTCAGACAGGTTTAATGGTCATTCTGCATTACAGAACAGATATAGTCAATGTCCAGTTCAACTAAAATGGTGGTTGAAAGACTCCTTTTTCCGGCACTTTTTAATCTGGGTGTCATGCAGGTTTGGGGCTCATTCTGTGACCCAGGACAGGTATAGTCAATGTCCAGTGAAAATAAAATGGTGGTTGAAAGACTCCTTTTTCCGGCACTTTTTAATCTGGGGTCATGCAGGTTTGGGGCTCATGCTGTGGCCCAGGACAGGTATAGTCAATGTCCAGTGAAACTAAAATGGTGGTTTAAAGAATCCTTTTCCGGCACTTTTGAATCTGTGGGTCAGACAGGTTTAATGGTCATTCTGCGGTCCAGGACAGATATAGTCAATGTCCAGTTCAACTAAAATGGTGGTTGAATGATTCCTTTTTCTGGCACTTTTTAAATGTGGGGGTCATGCAGGTTTGGGGCTCATGCTGTGGCCCAGGACAGTATAGTCAATGTCCAGTTCAACTAAAATGGTGGTTGAAAGACTCCTTTTTCCGGCACTTTTTAATCTGGGGGTCATGCAGGTTTGGGGCTCATGCTGTGGCCCAGGACAGTATAGTCAATGTCCAGTTCAACTAAAAGGGTGGTTGAAAGACTCCTTTTTCCTGCACTTTAAAAATTGGGGTCATGCTTTGGGGTCAGCGGCGTTCCGGGGACAGGGAATTAAATGTCCATTTTAAGAAAGATGATGATTCAAATCATACTCCCGGGATTTTTTAAATTTTGGGGGGTGATGCGGGTTTGGGGGCCCAGCTTGTACAAACGGGGATAGGAATTTTTTGGGTTTTTTTTTCTGTGGTGTTATAACCTAAGGGGTTTTCCCTAAGATTCATGTATCCTTTATTTTGGGGTGTTAATTCCAGCTTCTCCCCCGTTTGGGTGTAAGAATGAAGGTTTTGGTTGCCTCCCCTAGACTTTTAAATTTTATCGTCATAATCGAGCTCACATCGACTATTTGTCGATGTGGTCGCTATCGACCTTCGACCGTGTCGATGGTTAACAATCGCTCAACAAAGTAACTACACAATTGCTGGATTTAAAATTTTAAATGCAAGGTGGGTTATCACAAATCTGGCTGGGCAAAAGTGCAAAAAAAACATATCTTAATGTATTCGGATAATAAAAGGGATTTTTTTGGGACCCTTTCAAATTTACCTTGGGGGATACAAAATTTTCTGTATTCACATTTTCAAGGTGCCTCAATGAACAAACGTTACCCAAAGTCAAAAAACACGTACCCCGTAAATTTTTTCGGGTAATAAAAGGTTTTTTTTGGGACCTATCAATTCCCCCGTGGGAACTACACAATTGTGGATTCAAAATTTTAAAGCAAATGGGGTCTATCACAAAAACTGGGTGGTAAAATGCAAAAAACACATATTTGTAATGTATTCGGGAAAAAAAGGGATTTTTTTTGGGACCTTCAAATTTACCCGGGGCTACAAAAATTGCTGTATTCACTGTAATGCAGGGGCCTCAAAGAAAAACTTTTGTGCCCAAAAATCAAAAACCATACTTAATGTTTCGGAAATAAAAGGTATTTTTTTGGACCACAATTACCCGTGTAACTACACAATTGCTGGGTTCAAATTTAACTGCAAGTGGGTCATCAAAAAAAATCGGGGCTGGGCAAGTGCAAAAAAAAAACGTTCTGTAAAGTATTCGGAAAAAAAAAGGTATTTTTCAATTTGCCTGGGTGAACAAAATTTTGGATTTTTACAAATAAGGTGCCCCAATGAACAAAGCTTAGTGCGCCAAAACAAAAAAAAACGTACCTTTAAAGTATTCGGGTAAAAAAGTTTTTTTTACACCTATCAATTCACCTGGGGAAAACTACACAATTGCTGGATTAAAATTTTAACTGAAAGGGGGGCTCTATCAACAATTTTGGGCGGGGAAAAAGTGCAAAAAACACTTCTTTTAAGGGTTTTGGGATAATAAAAGTATTTTTGGCCCCTTTTTCAATTCCCCCTGGGGGTGACTACAAAATTGCTGTATTAAAATTTTTAAACTGCAAAGAAAGATTTTATCAACAAAGCGGGCCGCGCCAAATAAAAAAACACGTATCTAAAAATATATTGGGATAATACAAGGTATTTTTGGCATTTTTTAAATTTTCACCTGTGGGGGGGGGACTAAAAAAAAAAAATTTTTGTTTGTATTCACTTTTTAAGTGAAAATGCCTAAATGAACAAAGCTGTAGTGCGCCAAAGCCCAAAAAAACACGTTCTGTAATGTTTTCCCGGTAATAAAAGGTATTTTTTGGCACCTATCTTTTCCCTGTGGCAAATACAAAATTACTGATTCAAATTTAACGCAAAAGATCTATAAACAAAGCTGCCTCCCCAAAGTAAAAAAAACATGTATCTAAAAATGTATTGGGAAAATTAAAAGGTTTTTTGGCCCCTTTTTAAAATTTCACCTATGGTGACTACAAAATTGCTGTTTCCTTTTTAAGTGCATGCCTAAATGAAAAAAAGCTGTAGTACCCCAAAGTAAAAAAACCCGTACCTGAAAGGGTTTTCATAATAAAAGGTATTTTTTTGGCATTTTTAAATTTCCCCACCTGTGGAAAACTAAAAAATTTGGGCTGGATTAAAATTTTAAACTCAAGGGGGCTCTATAAAACAAAATCTGGACGGGGGTTAAAAGTGAAAAAAAAAACAATTTTTTTAATGTTTTCGGTAAAAAAAAGGTATTTTTTGGCACCTTTCAATTCACCTGGGGTGACTACAAATTCTGATTAAACCATGAAAATGAAAAAGGTGCTCAAGGGGAAAAAAGCTGAAAGTGCCCCAAAGTAAAAAAAATATCTGAAAGGGTTTTTGGATAAAAAAAGGGTTTTTTTTGGCCCCCATCAATTCCCCTTGGAAAACTAAACAATTGTTGGATTAAAAATTTAACAAAAAGGGGTGGTTTAATCAAAAAAAATCGGACTGGGAAAAGTCAAAAAAACACGTATCTGTAATGAAATTCGGATAAAAAAAGGGTATTTTTGGCACCTTTCAATTACCGGGGGTGACTCCCAAAAATTGCTGTTTCACATTTAAGTGAAAGGGCCTCAATGAACAAAGCGGTAGTGCGCCAAAGTCAAAAAAAATTTACCTTTTAATGTATTGGGATAAAAAAAGGTATTTTTGGCACCTATAATTCACCTGGGTAACTACACAATTGCGGGAATTCAAATTTAACTGAAAAGGTGGCTCTATCAACAAATCTGGACTGGACAAAAGTGCAAAAAAACTATCTGTAAGGGTATTCGGATAAAAAAAGGTTTTTTTGGCATTTTCAATTTAACCTGGGGGTGACTAAAAATTGCTGTTTTCCCAAAATTTAATGCAAATAGATCTATAAACCCAAAGCTGGCCGCCCCAAAAATTTAAAAAAACACGTATTGAAATATATTCGGATAATAAAAGGGTTATTTTTGGCACCTTTAAATTTCCCCTGGGGTGACTTCAAAATTGCTGTATTCACTTTTAAAGGGGAAGGGTCCCCTCAATGCCCCCGGCTAGTGGGGGCGCCAAAGTAAAAAAAAACCTTTCTGTAATTATTGGGAATAAAAAAAAAGGTATTTTTTTGGCACCTATAAATTTTCCCCTGTGGCGTCAAAAAAATTACTGTATTAAAATTTTAACTGCAAAGTAAACTAATAACAAAGTGGCCTGCCCAAAGTGAAAAAACATGTACCCTGAAATGTATTCTTTATAATACAAGATATTTTTGGCCCCTTTTTAAATTTTAACCTGTGGTGACTACAAAATTGCTGTATTAAACATTTAAGTAAAGGTCCCTCAATGAACAAAGCTTAGAAACCCCAAAGTCAAAAAAAAAGTACCTTTTTAATGTATTCGGTTTAATAAAAGGTTTTTTTTTGGGGCAACCTTTTCAATTCACCTGTGGAAAACAACAAAATTTGCTGGATTCAAATTTAAATGAAAGGGTGGTTTAATCAACAAATCGGGACGGGGAAAAGTGTAAGAAACACATTTTTGTAATGAAATTCATAAAAAAAAGGTTTTTTTTGGGCACCTTTTAAATTTCACCTGGGTGACTAAAAAATTTGTGTTTCACTTTTTAAGTGCAAAGGTGCCTCAAGGGAAAAAAAGGGTTTTAGTACCCCCAAAGTCAAAAAACACTTTCCCGTAATGTATTGGAAAATTAAAAGGTTTTTTTTGGGCCCCATAAAATTCCCCTGTGGAAACTACACAATTGTGGATTAAAATTTAAACCCTGAAAGGGTGGCTCTATAAAACAAATCGGACTGGGAAAAATGTAAAAAACCCCCATATTTTAATTTTTGGGAAAATTTAAAAAGGTTTTTTTTTGGGAAACCTTTCAATTCACCTGGGGTGACTAAAAAAATTTGCTTTATCACATGTAATTGAAAGGGGCCCTCAATGAACAAAGTGCTGTACGCCAAAGTCAAAAAACACTTTTACCCTGTAATGTTTTTCGGAAAAAAAAGGTATTTTTTGGGCCCCAAACCCAATTCCCCTTGGTAACAACCAAAAATTGCTTGGTTTTCATTTTTAAACGAAAGGGGGCCTCTATAAAAAAAATCTGGGACGGGGGGGGAAAAAGTGAAAAAAAACACATATTTGTAATGTATTTCGGATAATAAAAGGTTTTTTTTTGGCACCTTTCAATTCCCCTTTGGGGTGCCCTACAAAATTGCTGTTTTCCACATGAAGTCCCAAAGGTGCCTAAATTTGAAAAAAGCTGAGGGGCCCCCAAAGAAAAAAAAACACATTTTGGGAATGTTTTTGGATAAAAAAAGGGTTTTTTTTTTGGCCCCTATAAAATTCACCTGTGGTAACTACAAAAATTGCGGGAATTCAAATTTAAACTGCAAGGTGGCTCTATCAACAAATTGGACTGGGAAAAATTTGAAAAAAAAAACACTATCTGAAAAGTTTTCGGATAATAAAAGGTTTTTTTTCCCCCTTTCCAATTCACCGGGGGTTTGCCCTACAAAATTTTGTTTTTCACATTTAAGTCAATTGCCTCAATGAACAAACTGTAGTGCGCCAAATTCAAAAAACAAAAAACCCCTGTAATGTATTGGGATAAAAAAAAAGGTATTTTTTGGCCCCTACCCCCAATTCCCCCTTGGTAACTACAAATTGCTGGATTCAAATTTAACGAAAGGTGGCTCTACCCAACAAAATCGGGGACTGGACAAAAGTGAAAAAAACCCACTATCTTTTAATGTATTGGGAATTTTAAAATTTATTTTTGGCACCTTTCAATTCACCTGGGGTTTGACTAAAAAATTGGGCTGTATTAAAATTTTAAACCCTCCAAAGGGGTCACAACAAGGCCCCCGGGGGGACCTGCCCCAAAAGTAAAAAAAACACGTATCTGAAAAAATATTGGGAAAAAAAAGGGTTTTTTTTGGGGCCCCTTTAAATTCCCCTGTGGTGACTAAAAAAATTTGGTTATTCACTTTTAAGTTAAGGTGCCTAAATGAACAAAGCTGTAGGGCCCAAAGTCAAAAAACACTATCTGAAAGGGAAATTGGAATAATAAAAGGTTTTTTTTTGGGCACCATAAATTTCACTTTTGGCGACTACAAAATTACTGTATTTAAAATTTAACTGCAAAGTAATCAACCCCAACAAAGCTGGCCTGCGCCAAAGTGAAAAAACATGTATCGGGGAAAGGGTATTCGTAAAAATAAAAAGATTTTTTTGGGCCCCTTTTTCCAATTCACCTGGGGGGGACAAAATTCCCTGTACACATTTAATCCCAAGGTGCCTCAATGAACAAAGCTGTAGTACGCCAAATCAAAAAACACTTCCCTTTAATGTATTGGGATAATAAAAGGTTTTTTTTTGGCCCCCTTTAAAATTCCCCCTGGGGTAACTACAAAATTGCTGGTTTCAAATTTAACTGCAAGGGGGCTATATCAACAAATCGGGACTGGGTAAAAGTGAAAGAAACACAATTTGTAATGTATTCGGATAAAAAAAAAGGTTTTTTTTGGGGCCCCCTTTAAATTTTCCCCCCTGGGGGAAAATCCCAAAATTGTTTGTATTCACTTTTTAATTTGCAAGGTGCCTCAATGAACAAAGCTTAGTACCCCAAAGTCAAAAAAACGTACCTTAATGTATTCGGTAAAAAAAGGGTTTTTTTTTGGCCCCTATCAATTCCCCTTTGGGGTAACTCCCACAATTGCGGGATTAAAATTTTAACTGCAAGGTGGCTCAATCAACAAATCGGACGGGGGTAAAAATTTGTAAGAAACACATATTTGTAATGTATTGGGAAATAAAAAAAAGGGTTTTTTTTTGGGCCCCTTTTCCAATTAAACCTTTTGGTGACTTAAAAAATTCTTATTCACATGTAAGTGCAAGGTCCTCAATGAACAAAGCTGTATTTCGCCAAAGTCAAAAAACACGTATCTGTAATTTTTTCGGATAATAAAAGGAAATTTTTTGGCCCCTATCTTTCACCTGTGGTAAACAAAAAATTTGCAGTATTAAACTTTTTAAGTGAAAAGGTGCCTAAAATGAACAAAGCTGAAAGTGCGTCAAAGTCAAAAAAACACTATCTGAAATTTTTTCGGTAAAAGGGTATTTTTGGCCCCTACAACCTTGCTGCTAAAAAATTTGCGGGATTCAAATTTTAACTGAAAGGGTTTGGAATATCAACAAAGGAAAGGGAAAATTGAAAATAAACGCCTATCTAAAAATGAATACTGAAAATTAAAAAGGGGATTTTTGCAAATAACAAAGAGACCTGTAGTTACTAAAAAAAATGTGTACCCTAATATAAGTTCGGCTGCCCAATTCCAATAATTTTTTAAATAGAAAACGTTAATAAAAAAAGCATTCAGTGAAAATCCCTTACATAAGTTTGGTGAACTTTATCCATTTATTCTTTTTTAGGGGTTGTCTGTTTTGGGCCCGGGGGCCCCCCCCCCCCCCCCCCCCCGGAAACCCTCCGTACTTTACAGCTAGATCCCCTTTTTAAAAAAATTCTGAAACCTAACTACAAAAAATTTCTTAAAATCCTAATCAACTAATTGTAAGGATCAAAAGTAACAGAAAGTTTTTTCTCGTGAAAAAAATAAATAATTTGGGTGAGCGGGTTTTGGACACGGGCCCCAGAGCGCACCCTACTGCTATGAACGCTGGGAGACACTGGGGCTGAACGGAAGGGGCTTTTTCTATTTAAAACAGGGTCATGTGTTTTTTCCAGCCAATCGCAACCATAAAATTCCGCATGGGGCCAGGCACCCCTCCACCTCCTTTTTCTTAAGCTGTTTTGGGGGGCTGGCCCCCAAAAATCACGGGAACCCCGGGAAAATGGAGAGATCTTAATAGATGATGCACAGATTTTAACCTAAATTATCGCATGATCTAAAAATTTCGATCAACATAAAACTGTGCCGATTTCAACTTTGTCGATAATAATCGCTCAACACTATTCAGGACGCTTCAGGCTGAGCTGATTTTGCTGTTTGCTTTTTGATTCTTTTTTAGATCGTTCAGTTACTTTTTAACCTGTAAAAATGGAGGAAATATGTTTAAAAAAAGGGCTGTTATTCCAAAATAGTTGATGCAATATTTATTAAACCGCTTGAATTAACTCATTAAAGGGTTTGTCTCATTACCTCGATTCATCTGACCTCAGTCCTGTTTTCTTGGTTTCATTTTTTAATTTAGGGACGTGTTTAGTGGTTTTTATGGCTTATAATGTCTACTATTGGCCTGCAGTGACGAGCTGCTGAGAACACCAGGTCTGTAGCTATAGCGACCTCAGGAGTTGATGCACCCCATACACGAGGGGATATCTCAGAATAGGTAGGACACTGGTAATGGACACATATTGCAAATTGACTTATTTTTGCAAGATCTTTTACATAAAAAGCCATCCTTGTAGTGAGACAACCCCTTTAAGGGTCTCATGTATGAAAACTGTCTCGGTGTAAGACTTTCTTTGTTGCCCATAGCAATCAGAACTCCGTTTTCATTTCATGAAGTGTTCTGAAATGAAGACTTAAGGCCTTATGTATAAAGACTGTCTAGCAGTCTTTGTTGCCCTTAACAACTAATCAGAGCTCGGATTTTATTTTTCCAGAGTACTAAATGAAATGAGAAGGGAGCTCTGATTGGTTACTATGGGCAACAAAAAAAGTCTTACACCTAGACAGTTTTCATACATGAGGCTCAAAGGGCCTTATGTATGAAAACTGTTTAGCAGTAAGACTGTCCTTGTTGCTTATAGCAACCAATCAGAGCTCCCTTCTCATTTCATTTAGTACTCTGGAAAATAAAATCCGAGCTCTGATTAGTTGTTATGGGCAACAAAGACTGCTAGACAGTCTTTATACATAAGGCCTTAAGTCTTCATTTCAGTCATGTATTTGTTTCAAAACCATTGTATCGGTGCGCAGAGACTAAGGGCCTCATGTATTGAAACTGTCTTGGTCTAAGACTTTCTTTGTTGCCCATAGCAACCAATCAGAGCTCCCCTTTAATTTTTTCAGAGCACTATATGAAATGAAAGGGGAGCTGTGATTGATTGCTATAGGCAACAAAGAAAGTCTTACACAGAGACAGTTTTCTGTCTGGCCCTAAATTCTGAAAATTGAGTAACATTTCCAAACACTTTTGTAGCCAACTGTATATGGTTCACGTATGCACAGGTTATATATAGAACGAGAGCGTTTCCATTTTGTCAGTACAACTGTCAGTTTATTTTAGTGTCCAGGATGTTACACTGCTTAAAGAAAATGAGAAACAGACCATCTCTGCTCTGTGATTTGGCTAAACCATTGTGGCATTTTCCATTTGTGTGCAAGCACTACAGTAACTTGTTTCGTTTCTTTTATATGTTCATCAGGTGATCTCCCACTGTTATTAGGGCTGAATCACAGCATAATGGACCTTTCTTCCAGTATCTTGAAGCTACATTGTCAAGATCCTACAGAAGCTGACAGTCAGGACAGGACTGGGGAGACCACAGGGGCCCTATAGCAATGGATTTGAAATATTTAGAATTATATTGCACTCTGCTGGAGGAATGACACTGAATGCAGATAATAAAATGTGACCTGCTAGGAAATTCAAAGGATAAGAACAATGGAAAGTAACAGTAGAAGCGACAAATATAATATAGATATCTGACAGGTCTTTTTGAACATATCTGAAAAAGTCAAGGTAGCTGGCCAACTTTCGAGAATCATACATTAATGTAATAAAAAGATGTAGTGTTAAGTGCCCTTCACTATATCTTGGCTTTAAAAGAAACCGATCATGTTGATAAAGTGGTTTAATCTGTAGCATGTTATACAGCAGGAGGGGCAAATTTTAGGTATTTATACATATAGCACATATACACACAGTCGAGCACATTATTGTGACCACTGCCTACCTTCAACCTTGGTATTGCATAACTTATGAAGGAAGTCATATGTGGTTGTCACGGGTGCTGGTAGTGTATCCGCTGGACCACCGCAAGCGATGGTGTAAGCCGTACCAGGGAGCGGAGTCTAAGTAGAACCCGGTTTTCACCAGAGCCCACCGCAAAGCAGGATGGACTTGCTGCGGCGGGAAACTACCAGGTCGCTTCCACTGGCGTGACTTGCTTGCGGTGGCAGCCAAGGCAGTGCGTGGTACAAAATCGTGAGACGTAGGCGTAGTCGGGGACAGGCAGGAGGTCAGGACAGGCGGCAGAGGTTCGTGGTCGAGAAACGGGTGCGTAACGGTTCGGTACACGGTAAACAGGACTGGATGCAAGAAACGCTTTCTCTAAAGGCTGTAGGGCACTAAAGATCCGGCGGGGGTGTACCGGAAGGAAGGAAGTTATATAGGGTCAGCGACCAGCCTTAACCAATAATGGGCGCGCTGACCCTTTAAATCTAAAAGAGCCAGCGCACGCGCCTAAGGCGCGGGGACGCGTGCACTGGCCGGCAGGGAAGACGCGGGGGCGCCGGAGCGAGGTCAGATAAGGGACGCCAAGCGCAGGCAAGGATACGGGCCGTGGCGCTACAGCTCCCAGACACCGGAGGGGCCGCAGCGGCACGAGTGCGCCCGCAGCCCAGTCGAGGGGCTGCGGGCCCACTCGTGACAGTGGTGTGCTGGCTTGGTGGGTATATGGGTATAAAAGGTGTGCAATAGGTTGTCTGCACACTATGCCTTATTGTTGGTATGGGTAAAAAGGTTGAGTTATCAAAGTTGCAAAAAGACACGATTATTGGCTTTTGGGCCAAGAGTGGAGGTATTTCTAAAATTATGCAGTTTGTGAACTGTTGACATGCTGATGTGGTATAGGTGTATCAATAACAGCATTGCGGGGAAAAAACATGGATATTGGAAGTCCTAATATCTAGGAGGTGCTTGTTCAGGTCTGCTTTTTCAGAGCAAAACTGATTGTATCATAAAGCCTGGCTGTTTATAGTAGATTTTTTTGTGCTGTTTCTCATGTAGGCAGTTCTGTCTGTTGGTCTGTGGTAAGTTGATGTGAGTAGCTGGTGGTCCTTAATGCGTATAGTGGTATCCAGAAAGTGTATTTCACTCTTGGAATAGTTAAGTTTGAGGTTGATGGTGGTGTGAAAGTAATTAAAGTCACTATGAAATTTAAGTAGGGCCTGCAGTTCAGATGATCAGGACATCATTAATATAATGAAGGGAAATCATATATTTGGTAGTGCATGTTAATAGATATGCTCCTAGTTCTGTCATTAAAAGATTTGCGTACTGTGGTGCACATCTTGAACCCATTGATGTTCCCACTCACTGAAGATTAAGTTCCTCTCCAAAATAATTGTGGGTAAGAATGAATTGTATTAGTTGTGTAACTGGTTTTGTTGGGAGGTTTTTTTTCTCCAGGTACACCCGACATGCTGCAACTCCATCATTGTGAGGAATCTTGGTATACAAGGATTACACATCCATGGAGGCGAAAACGGTATTATCAGACAGTGGCCTAGGGAATTGAGTTTGTTTAGAAGGTCAGTGGTGTCCTGGATGTAGCGAGGAGTATTTCAGAAGCTGGGCTTTAGGAGATTTTCCACCCAACCTGAGGTGTTTTTGGTCAATGTCCCAATGCCCGAAATGATAGGCATGCCTTGTTGCCATCTTTATGGATCTTGGGGAGCAAGCAGTCTGGTCTGGAATCCTCTGGGATCAGTAGTTATACTTATTTCTGGATTTGGGTTGGAAACGTCTTGATCATGTCCATAATTTGTTTTATATAGGCCTCTACAGTGTCACTTTCAAGTTTGGAGTAATGGATGGGTTTGAACAGCTGCCTGTTCGCTTTCTGGATATAGTCAGAGGTGTTCATTATGATACTTTTATTATTATTTCCTGATTTCCTTTCAATTAAGGAATATCCCTATGTTCATGAAGGGTTAGGTTATGCAACTGTTTCTTTTTTTCTAAAAGATTTAGGATTTTACTTTGCTTCTGAAGCCGTCAATGTATTTATCCAGTGGTGCCTTAGTTTCAGGCCGTAGGGTCCAGGTACATTTTTTGATGGGTTTCCTTGTGAGCTGTTTGATCTCAGAATATGTGCTGCATGGAAGGTCTTTGTTATAGACATATTCCCTCAGTCTTATTTTTCTAAAAAATTCCTCCATATCATTGCAGAGTTTGATGCTGTCGATGCATTCTGAGGGGCAGACAGAGAGTCCTTTGCAAACTTGAAAAAAATAGAAAAAATTTCCTGATATAGCTGGAAAAAGACTTTGTAGACTGTCAGTTTCCATGTTCTTTTTGCAATACTGTCATCAATGCACTTTCACCACAGTAGCCAGTGTTTTGTATATGTTTTTCTGATAAAATTAAAACAACAATCTGTTCATCTCCTCTTACTCTGCCTGAAAACATGCTGTTTGCAAAGGTCACCTCCGATTCCCAAATTCTGTTTTATAATCTTTAAACTTCTATTTGCTAGTTAGTGATACCAGTAAGATTGCTGTAAGTTGAATCTAGCAGTAACCTTAAAGGCCAGGGCTCAGTTTTTCCAGAACTATACCTTCTGCAAATATTGCTGTGTTTGTCCTGTATGCCTTATTCTTTGAACATGTTTTTTATTGGTGAAAAGAAAAAAAAATAGGAGAATGCATACATACGAACAAAGTGATTGCATATAAGGCACAAATAACTATACATGAGCTATGCAAACATCAAATGCTCTTCACAATACTTGTAAATGAAAGCAAACAAGAAAAGAACAGTAAGAAATAATTAGTCTGTCTAGGGGTGAACAGCAACAGCACCCCAGATCAGACCAATAAAAGACAACAACATAGAGTGAACACTCGCGAAAAAAGGGAGGCCAAAAGGAAAACTCCACAGGAGGACAATGCACATAACAGGGGTATGTAGCTCTGGTTAATTAGAGTGAATAATATTTAGAGGACATCCAAGTTGTCCAAAGTTTATGCTTTTTAAGACACATATAAGGTGGGTCACTGAGTCACAACTCACAGGCACAATTATAATTAACACGCCTCTTAATTTCTACCACAGTAGGAATTTTAGGGTCTTTCCAAAGTTGCGCAATTGCAGTGCGATTGGCCAAAAAAAACATGAAAAACAACGTAGGGAATGGGGAGGTATGCAGAAAATTTTCCAAATGTCTAAAAGCAAGCTGGGGGAAAATGTAAAGTGAACACCTTGACGTGTCCCATTGGCAAGAAAAAGGAGCGTGATAAGAAACCAGAGGTTAAAACCCAAGTGCGGGTGAGTAAAAGGCAGAAGGCTTGCAAAAAAAGCCAGAAAAACCCAAAAATTTATGAAACACTGTTTTTCTAGATATAAAAAATTTACCCTATAAAATGTTTTTTCTCCGCTTTCAAGCGATAAAAAAAGCCACACTGGAGCGGAGGAAGCAGAAATCTGTGTTAAATCAATGCGGGGGGGTACACTTTTCCCTGTCTCCCCTTTATAAATCCTACCGGGACACTATGATCAAGAAGGAAAAAACTAATTAAGCGAACGTTTAAAATTTTTTGGATACAGCTTAATGCGGAATTTGATAGTGAAATAGGGTCTAAATTAGAAGTTATAATTAAAAAAAAAGTATGAAATTTTTTTTTTTTGTGTGTTATAAAGGTTTAAAATTTCGACGCTCCTCTCCATGTTTAGGTGCATTACCAAACTTAAGCCATTGAAATGCCCCAAAAAACTGTATAAAGGCTTAGATTTTTTAAAAATAAAAGAAAAGTCAAAATCTTCATAAAATAAAAATTTGGGTTTATTATTTTCTTGGTGGACCAAGGTCCCAGCAAAAACTGTGGTGTGCTGGCCCCTTTTGCTGAAATTTAAGTAAAGGGTGAGAGCAGCAAAATAAATTTAAAATTTAAAAGTAGAAAAAATTTTAAAATTGTAAAATTTTGAACAACATGGGGGGTTAAAATTAATGTAAACTAATTTTAGATTCTTTTAAATATAAAAATATTTTTGTGATCATATATTTTTATTTTAAATTTTTTTATAGAAACATTTTTTTTAAATTTAAAAAATTTAAATTTTATTTCCCGGATCAACATTTTATAAAACCCCTTTGGGCAAAATGGGTGAACGGGGAGGGGACTATGTCTTTTTTGGGCCCTAAAAAAAAAACATATCACTATTTTTCACATATCCACGTTTACCGGTTTGGGAATCGTGGTAAAATTTGCAGAAGCTTTTCTGGTACGGAGTTTTGTAGAAAAATCTCATTACACAGATTTAATAAAGGTTGGGAAAAAAGGGTCAGAAAAAAATTAAAGTAATTCATTTTAAAGAATCGGGGCCTGGGGGGATTTATTAAATTTTTGCTAAAAAAGAATGGCCTTTGAATTTTGCTAGAGAGAAAGGTTTTTAAATGTTTTCTTTTTGGATATGTTTAGCATATGAAATGTATGGCCCAAGGAGTTAATATCCTTAGTTAAAGGGAAACGGGGGATTTTTTTTGTTGGAATGTATTTTATATATTTTGGGAGTAGTAGTAGAAAAATTGGTTAGCAATATTTTTAGGGTTCATTAATTTTCCCCTGAGGGGAAGTCAAGGGGGAAAAATACGCTCCTAGCATGTTGTGATTTGTTTTCATTTGTGCAGTTTGCCAGGCTTGTCTCCCTGCACGAAAAAATTGCCTTTTATTTTTGGCCAAAAGGGGAACCAAAATTAGGAGGTAAATGGTACGCAGCCTATTAAAAGAGGGCTAAGGAATTATTTTTCTGTAAGAGGGGTTGTTTTAAAATGCCACTTCTGCTTTCTTAATTTCTCCAAAGATATTAATTCCCTCCCCTGTCGCTTCCTTTTTTTTTTTCTACTGGCTCTGAATAAGTAGCCGCGAATATAGGCTTTATGGGCGCACCTAAAAGCCGGTAGAGGGGGCGAAGGGGTTTTAAATTTAAAGAAGTTTTTAAATAGGGGGAAGACAGATAGCTGACATTTGCGGGTTTTTTTTAAAAGATAATTTTAAAAGGACGCCACAAGGGGGCGCGGGGAAAAGTTGAAGGGGCCTGGGCGATAACTAGTCAACGGGGGGCATGATCAGACCACGTAATATCCCTATGTCAGTGGAGATCAAAAAAACTAACCAATTTTGTCAATTACAAAAAAAAATCTAACGAGAGTAAACCCTGTTTAGATAGGGGAAATACAAATCACGCTCAGAGGTATGGAGGTCCCCGCCAGCCCATCGTGCAAGTTTTTTCTAGCAACAGAAGTAAGATCTTGCGAAATCTGCCCCTTTTTTCCAGATCTACCAGATCTCGCTGACAACAAGTTGAAACCCCGCAAATAATTAATCCCCCTTCCTAACTTTTTTTGCTTTTTTGATAACTTTTTTAAATAAAGGAATTTGTCTAGTATTGGGGGGATAAGGGCTTTGGGGTATGGGGCCTAAAATTAATTTCACAGACCAAGATGACGTACCGTCCCCTCTGGATCAATGAAGGAGTGAGTAAAATTAAAGGAGAAGAATTTTTAACCAATAAGGGAAAAACCCCTGAAACTTTTGGGATGAAGCATGAAGTAAAAAAATATGTGGGAATAGTTTATGCTTAGCCTGAATTGGTCCCTCTTGAGAAGGGGATTTTCCTGGGTCATGCAACGTCCACCCATTTAAAATATCCTCTCCACAGTAGGGAGCACTTTAAAAGGGGAATTTAGTCCCTTTACGTTTTTAAAGGGTTTAAATTTATGTCAAAATATCTTAAAAAGTAAAGCTTGACTGAGACGCCGACTTTGGCCTCACCCGGGGCATCGAAGAAATCCACAGAATGTAAAGTACTGTTGTCACTCATTTGGGAAACAAACAAATGACCAAAACACTAATCAAAAAAATCAATTGAAAGACCTTTTTATTCCAAAAGGGAAAAATAGGGGGCAAAAGTCCTGCCTTGAACTAGAGGGGGAAAGCGACACAGTGCCCAGCAAAAAAAGTAAGCAAACAGAGAGCACCAATTGCACCCAACATATTAGTGAGACAAAAGGGAAAACAAACCCCTCAGTCCAAGGCCTGGTTCTTGACTCTTGGGTTTTTTATCAGACCATAGAGGAGTGATCTTTCCGGCCTACCTGTTTTTTTTTCCCGGACAGGGCTTGTATAGAAGAGGGAAAAAGATTCCCGTCTCCAAAAAAAAAAAAAGGCCTCCTCTGGAGATTGCAGATAAATTGGGTCCATTTTTGGTAAGATAAGCTTTTACTGGGAAAACCCCCTTATTTGGATTGCTTTGTCTCTGAAATTCGGGTATAAGGGAAATTTTTTCGCCCTGAGCATAGTTCTGAAGAAGGTCTGGAAAGATAGAGATAGACTGGAAACGGTTTTGGGACGATTCGGTTTTTTTGGAGAGCACGGAGGAAGTCCCTTTTTACATTATAAAAGAAAAACGGCGATGGTGTCCCTAGGGGGCTTGTTAAATTTATTTTCCCCTATGAATTTATCTAGGTAAGATCGAGGAGGGAAGAGTTTTGGTAAAACCCCAAAGTCATAGGGGGTGAGGGATGCATTCAGTTTGGGCAGGTGAGATTTTCTGGGGGTCCCCGGATCCTCACATTTTTTTCGCCTGGACCGTCCTCCAATCAAAAGGGCTTGGGGGCCAGGGGTTTGCATTCTTCTTCTAATCATTTTTGGACGATCAACGTTTTAATTTTTTTAAAGCGACATTTTATTTTTCTATGTTTCAGGGGGGGTGCTAAAAAGGATGAAAATCTTGCTTTTGTTCATCCATCATCTTTTTTTATGTCTGGTGTAAAGATAACGGGAAAAAGGGAATGGTTTTGGAGTGTTGCTACATTAAAGGTTGAGAGTTAAACATTCCAGGTTGTTTTAGGTCCACAGATTCAGCTCTTGAGACAAGTTTGGGGAAGCTGGCAAGGGAATTTTTTTTTTTTTTTGGCTTTTAGAAGAGGGAAAAAAACTTGGCAGTTTTTTTTGGTTTGCTTCCTGGGTTTTTTTTTTTGGGTTACCCTTTTCCCATAGTTTTTTTAATTTTTATTTTTTTTTTCCTCTCTCTCTCTCTCTTGGTCCACAACAGGGATAAAAAACAGGGCCACAAAGAGTGGAAAAACACCCCCGACTTAAAGCACAGGAAAAATGCAGGACTGTGAGAAAACCCCGCAAGGGGAAGGGGATAAAAAGCAGGGTTACCAAAATGCACTCCCACCCAGGGTACTATTACCCTTTGATGTGCTGGTGTGGGTTAATTACACTTTTTTATTTCCCCGCAAGTGCCAGTGGGGAGGTGCAGAAAGATTAAATTTAAAAAGACATTAGGAAAGTCTGTTTTCAGGCAGAGCACAGTGTGAGATGCGCCAACATTTTTTTGGGGCAGGGACAGGGGGAAGTTTTCTTTATCTTGCACAGGCTCCCCTGCCTCCCCATCTCCTGAAAGAGGACTGTAGCTGTGGGAGCTTACAGGCAATAAAGGGCCTGAGGTGACAGGGGGGAGGGCAGGCCCTTTCTCGATGATGGCACCGCGTATGGCTGCACACAGTCCCAAAAATAAACTCACAGTGCGATCTGCGTGGGGTTGTACTGGAGACAGATTGGGGCACAATGAGGCTCTGCTTTGGGGAGTAGAGGAACCCCCCGAGGTAATGGCGGGGGAGCAGCAGGAGAACAAACACTGGCAACAAGGCTGGCTTTATCTCCAGCTGGGGGGGTCAGAGAAGGGTCAGGAAGGGTTTTTAAAATGTTTCCCGTTCAGTAGCTGACCCTTGAAGATGATCTTCATGAGATTCTGTTCCAGAGGAATTTTTTGAGCCGGTTTTTCCTGGAGGGCGGGCAGATCCCTCAGCACACGTCTGCTCACCCCCAGTAGGCCACGCCCCCCCGAAACCCTTTTCTGTTTTGGCACTGAAGCCCAAGTTTTGATACAAAGGGGTTAACGATTTTTTTTAGCTCCCAGTGCAAAATTTCTAACTGGTAGAGTTTATCACAGCTGGTAAGGACCTATATGACAGTATTGCATCTTGATCAACATAAATAATTTTGTCTGCCCTAGTTTACATGGGCCCCCCTGTCCTTGACCCTTTCCCTGAATGCGGGGCACCTTAAAAAAAACATGTAATAAAAAAAAACAAAAACACTTCAGTTCTGTTTACAGGACAGCAGCAGTCATAAGCTGTATTTGTAAGAATCATCTATGCGGCCATTGGTTAGATAGAACAGAACAGAAAATCAGGAGGGGGGGTTTTCCCACCTGAAAGAGGGCCCCGCTGGTGGCTGATAAAGCCTATTTAATTTTGAGAGCAAAGAAGGTCCCAAATAAATATCATCATTTACCTTCTCAAGCCCCAAAACCCCCTTTTGGTCCCTTGTTTCCCTTGTGCGGATCATGTACTGGCATATTCACATTGCAAACATTAAAAAAAGAAAAAAGACGAAAAAGAAATTTCCTGGGACAGCAGGAAAAATACCAGCTTTTTGTAGAATGTCAGTAAATTTAGAGACCGCTGGCACTTAATGCATTATTCCCCTTCTGGTAAGCAAGACAGGGGAGGTCGGATAGAAGTAAGTAACACATGACTATAGGCTGTTACCTGGGTTTTTTGTAAGGGCGAGGTGTAAGCCCCCACAGCGAAAAGAGTCTAAGTACTTTCCCCGGGTTTTTCCCAAAAGCCCCCCCAAAAACAGGTTTGGGACTGGGGGCGGGAGGGGCACCCAGGGGCCCAAACCCCTGAAGGGATTTACTTGCGGTGGCAGCTGGGTTGCAATGTGGTACAAAATTGGCAGGCAAACTCATAGTCAGGGACAGGCAGAAAGGGCAAGGTGAGCAGCAGGCAAATATGGTCAGTGGACAGAGGCAAATACACTGCAGGACAGGAACACAGTAAAACACTTTCTCTATGGCACGGGGTACAATAGATCTGGCAGGAAGAGCAGGAACTGGCCAAAGGATATAGGGTCAGCACCCGGTAATTAGCCAATTACCAGCATGTTGTCCCTTTACATTTCACTGAGATGGTGCACGTGCACCCCATGGAGTGCAGGCAGAGACATGCAGAGAAGCAGGAGCATGGAGAGGTGAGCAAAGAACAGGAGCACAAGTGTGCACAGGCCCCATCGTGCGGGACACCAGGGATGCTGCCAAAGGGGTACAATAATATGTCTCTGCTATAGAATCGAGTTACTGAAGAGGTCCAAAACCATTTTTAAATGTGTTTTCTGGCAACCAAAAAAAATAAACCATTTAAAATAGGTTTCCTGAGTCTTTAGTCATCTCCCTGTGATTTTTTTCTCTGCTTTTTTTGTGCTGTATGTAGCCTTCCTCCACTGCAGCCAAGTAGCAGCATTTCTTCTTTAAAAGTTTCTCTTTCCCCTCTAAAACTATGATCTCCAGTATCCTTTGCAATGCTTTGACATATCTGTTTCATATGTATGGACACACAGAACTACTGAGCTAATGAATAGAACATTTAATGAAATTACTATACAACAGTGTCATGGACACAGGTGGTGGATCTGCTGGGTCACCGCAAGAGATGATTTGAACCATGCCAAGGAGCAGTCTAAGGAGCCCACCAGTAGTCACAAGAGCCCATCGCAAGGCAGGTTGGGCTTCACTGCCGGAGACTCCCAAGTCATTAGCCCTGATGTGGCCGCTCGCGATGACAGCTAAGGTGCAGCGAGGTACAGAGGGAGCTGGCTGAGGCATTGTCGGGTCACTGGCAGAGAGGTCAGGGCAGGCAGCAGACAGAAATGTAACCAGATCCTTAGCAGAAAGGTCAAGGCACGAAGCAGGCAGAGAATAGTCAAGGTCCAATAAAAATGGGTTAGCACCAGGAATCACAGAACACGGGAAATAGCATACTCTAGCAAGGAAACACCAACAAACTGACAGGGAACACTGGGGGAGGAGTCCTACTAAAGATGGACGTGATAGGATGTCCTTGGCACACCTAGGAGACAGGTAGGTGTGTGCCAGGCAGAAACCAGACAGACAGAAACAGCAGGAGCAGGGAGAGATGAGTAGCACAGGGAATGGCGTTGTCATAGGGGCCGGCACGGACTGCCCGGCGGCTCTGGCTGTCCATGCCCCCGCCAAAAATTAAAACTATTTAACCGCCGTACCCCCCCATGCTCCTTGTTGCTGCTCGTGCTCCTTGTCCCCTTCCAGCATCTAGCTGCACTTGCGTACCCGTGTCTTATGGGCGCTGCGTGCGACAGCTCAGGTCTGGATTAAAGGGCGCAGTGGCTGCCGGTAAATTTGTCAATTGCCGGCCGCTGGTCCTATATATGGTATACGCCTCCTGCACTCTCTGCCAGATTGTTGGTGTGCGTTTAGTGTGTCTTGAGAGTGTTGGAGTTCCGTATTGATTACCCGTGTACCAGTCCATTCCTCTACGTTTCCTGACCTTGCCTGTTTGCCGCCTGCCCTGACTGTCTGCCCGTCTCTGACCACGAACCTCTGCTGCCCATCCTGACCTCCTGCCTGTCCCCGACTTCGTCTCCAGATTACGATTCTGTACCACGCAGTACCCCGGCCGCCATCGCAAGCAAGTCACGTCAGGGGTAGCGACCTGGTAGCCATCCCGCTTTGCGGTGGGCTCTGGTGAATACCGGGGGCTACTTAGACTCCGCTCCCTGGCGTGGCTTAACTATCATCGCTTGCGGTGGTCCAGTGAATTCACCAACCCGTTACAGGCATCATAGAACACGAGCGCGTCCGTGGTCCGGTGGGGGGACTGTGGCGTGCATTGTGACTAATAGTACCTACATTTGGAAGAGATTATTTTGAAAATTATAAATTTTTTTATCCATTAGGCAACTGCTTCATATCAATCCTGACCAAGAGACAAAGGTTTCCTTCTTTACTCTGTAAACATAATGATAGTTTAACTGGCCCCGATGTGTGTGTGTCTGCGGTGGGGGAAATTAGATTGTAAGATTAAGTGGGGACAGAGCCTGATGTGAATGAGAAAAATTGTTGTTCACCACTACACAACATATATCTTATGACCATCTTCTTTATATGGATGTGCCCTAGTGACATACTGCCTGCATTAGAGAAGAAAGAATAGATAACAGAAGGTAGTATGTCAAAGTATAATGTAGAGCTTTAAGATTTAGAGTTTGATTAAAATTCTTATCAATATTCAGCAAATGTGAGAGGTGATATGCTCGGAGGGGGAGGCTTTTAATAACTTATAATTATGAAATGGAAGAATTTGACATTACAATCAATAACAAGCCTGATTTTGATATGAATGTACAGGTGACATTTCTATATCCTTGTAATAGATTAAACCCTCAGGTCTAAAATCAATAGATCTTTCGTTACTTTGATATTCTTATGTTGCATATGGATAGCCCCCTACCACATAGCATTTAACAAATACCTTGTTCTCACTGGATATTTATTTAAAATAAAGATCAAAGTATGTTATTTTAGTAGTCATTGATAGAATCATTAACACTTTCTAGTTCGTTTCCTCTGCTCAAAAACATTATGTAGTACAAGATTAAAATTAAGACTGGAATATATTTTACAATATATGTTCATTAAATTGTGAAGACAGGAAAGATCTGTGTTCAGGTGACCAATGGAGTGTGGCTTTTTTCAAGGCAGTCTTTGAAGCTATACCCCTTTGCTGTTGCCTTATGTTGCTATTTACCAGGAGGAATGAAACAGGGGGATGTACTAAGAGTGAAGTTGAGAGGAAGGCTATGATAGAAAGGTGACAGAAAACACAGGGAATCACAGCTTGCTGTGATTGGGGGTTATGTAGTCGCTGTCTACATACAGTGCCCATGGTGAGCCATGTCCACCACTGAAATTACATACAATGGGCATGTGAGCATAAGAGCTGGGCCAAAGAGCACTGGAAGAAAGTGTCCTGTTCTGATGAATCATCTATTTTTTTAAGTCATGTGGACAGTCGAGTGTGGGCACATTTCTTACCTGGAGAAAAGATTGCACCAGGATGCACTATAAAAGGAAAGCAAGCTGACGGAGAGACCATGATATTCTGGGTAATATATGTCTAGGAAATCTTAGGTCCTGACATTAATGTGAATGTTACTTTGACACATATCACCTACCTTAACATATACTGTTCATGGCAACTAGATTCTTTAATGGAAGTGGCCTCTTTTAGCAGCATAAGGTCCCTGACCGCCAGAGCCGCCATCAGAATTGTCAGGGCCCCATACAGCTGAAGCATCTGCCCCCTGTCACCCTGCCCACAGAAGGTAGGTAGATTAGGGCCCCCAATAAGAAGGTAGATAGGAAACTGCT
This sequence comes from Phyllomedusa bahiana, assembly GCA_025379985.1. NCBI lineage: Eukaryota > Metazoa > Chordata > Amphibia > Anura > Hylidae > Phyllomedusa > Phyllomedusa bahiana. The sequence continues at coordinate 28,006 of JAODAL010024355.1, read as the reverse complement.
CTCGGTCCTTAAGTCTGGTGCTTTAGGCTTGGGGCCTAAGACCATAGTTGCCAACCCTCCCGTTTTTGGCGGGTCACTCCCGCTAATGAGGGCCGTGTCCCGCCCCCCCGCTTCAGTTGCTCAACCTCCCGCAGCTGGAGAGCTGCCGGAGGTTATATGTGTAAGGAGGCATCAGGGTAGCGTCTCCTGACACTCCCCTGAAGCCACCATCCTCGGCCGCGCCGGCAATGCTCTCGTAGCTTCATCGGAAGCTACTTGACAGCAGGGAGCCACGAGCACTACTGGGAAGGGGGTGGGGATTAGCGGGATCTGTGAGGCTCCGCCCCCTCTCGAGCTGCGCAAATGGAACCAGCAGCAAGATAGGTGAGTGTGTGTAGTGGAGGGGTGTGCATGCTTCAGTGTGTGTGAGGGGAGGAGTGTGCATGCTTCAGTGTGTGTGAGGGGAGGAGTGTGGCAGAGTGTGCATGCTTCAGTGTGTGTGAGGGGAGGAGTGTGCATGCTTCAGTGTGTGTGAGGGGAGGACTGTTTCATTCTTCAGTGTGTGTGTGAGGGGATGAGTGTGCATGCTTCAGTGTGTGTGCAGGGGAGGAGTGTGCATGCTTCAGTGTGTGTGAGGGGAGGGGTGTGCATGCTTCAGTGTGTGTGCAGGGGAGGAGTGTGCATGCTTTAGTGTGTGTGTGAGGGGAGGACTGTGCATGCTTCAGTGTGTGTGAGGGGAGGACTGGTGCAAAGACTCAGTGGTGTGTGGGGGAGGAGCTGTTGCATTCTCAGTGTGTGTGAGGGGAGGAGTGTGCATGCTTCAGTGTGTGTGCAGGGGAGGAGTGTGCATGCTTCAGTGTGTGTGAGGGGAGGAGTGTGCATGCTTCAGTGTGTGTGCAGGGGAGGAGTGTGCATGCTTCAGTGTGTGTGCAGGGGAGGAGTGTGCATGCTTCAGTGTGTGTGAGGGGAGGAGTGTGCATGCTTCAGTGTGTGTGAGGGGAGGAGTGTGCATGCTTCAGTGTGTGTGCAGGGGAGGAGTGTGCATGCTTCAGTGTGTGTGAGGGGAGGACTGTGCATGCTTCAGTGTGTGTGAGGGGAGGACTGTGCATGCTTCAGTGTGTGTGCAGGGGAGGAGTGTGCATGCTTCAGTGTGTGTGCAGGGGAGGAGTGTGCATGCTTCAGTGTGTGTGAGGGGAGGACTGTGCATGCTTCAGTGTGTGTGAGGGGAGGGGTGTGCATGCTTCAGTGTGTGTGCAGGGGAGGAGTGTGCATGCTTCAGTGTGTGTGCAGGGGAGGAGTGTGCATGCTTCAGTGTGTGTGCAGGGGAGGGGTGTGCATGCTTCAGTGTGTGTGCAGGGGAGGAGTGTGGCAGAGTGTGCATGCTTCAGTGGGGGTCATACATGCCACCCCTCCTGATTTGGGTGGGACTCTCCTGCAAATGGGGGTCATATCCTGCCCCCCCCCCCTCAGGGTCAGCGAAATCTCCCACAGACATGAGGCCAGCGCGCATGGCCTTTTCGGGACGCGCACGCTGTCTGAAGCAGGGCAGCTCTGTAAGTAATTAAGCAAAAGTCAGTAACACTCACACTCAGGTTATGTTCTACACATTGTTCCATTGATCTCACACACCCATTCCTCAAGCCTCCATGTTCTCACTGCGCCCCTGCTTTGGGGGGGCCCTGCAGAGGGGCTTACATTAGAAGAGGTCCTATACGATGATGCTGTGCTCCCTTTCCTGGCTGCGCTCTAAGGGCTTGTTCACACTGAGTTTTCACTCCGTGTTACAAGCGCTGTGTGGATCCGTCTTGGGGACCGACAGGACGGACCCAGAGATGGATCTAAACAATTAGCAGTGAGATTATCACTGCGGGCTATGAGGAAGACACAGCGGCGTTCACATGAGGGATCGTTGCTGCGTGTTTCAAAAGCGCCGCTCGGGTCCGTCTTGCAAAGAATTGACATGCGCAGGCGACGTGATGACGTCAAGGGGCAGGGAGCAGGGAGTGCACAACTCTCTCTTCCCCACTGTTTATCTCAATTGTATGCGTGTCGCAAGGATGCACATACAACTGAGATAACTTACATGGTAAAAGGAACTGGTCTGTTATTTCTACTATTGCTGTGAAGCAAGTGGGCCGTAGATGCCGGCGACCATGGGCCTGCTGCACTAAAAATTGTTCAGGAAAGGCTTAAATAACATGAGTTTCACCCTTTAACGACTGCATGCTGTCTTTTGATGGTGGGTGGTGACGGTCGTTCGTCTGCAGCAACGTCTTTTGACATCGCTGCAGACATCGGGTACTTTACAGCCCTGTTCCCAGCGCAGCCACTAAAAGCGTCGGGGAGCAGGAGAAACCTCCGCTCCTCTAGGCTTAAAGGCGTTGTCTCATTACAAGCTTTCAGCCCACATCAATGTTTTTAGAAGCAAAGGATTTTTGAATTGAGGGGCGTGCTTCTTCTCTGCCTCTTCTCCTCCCTCTTCCCCCCTCCCCTCAGCACACAGGCAGCTCTCCTCCTTAACTACTATACAGCAGGGGGAGGGGGGTCAGGGGGATTGCTGCCAGAGTTAACCCTGTGTTTGCCTGCCTAGATCTTCTGCAGGCATCTAGATCAGCTGTATTAGGGCTGATCTATGAGTGTGGAGAGGTCTGTGATTGCTAATAGCAGAACAGAGGGGATGCAAGTGTTCCTTTTACCCTCTGCTTAGCTTACATATCTCCCCCATCTCCAGCAACAAACAGACCTGTCAGAACAGACACGGGGGAAGCTGTGAAGTGTTACTATACTCAGGATGTGTCACTAATACAGCAGAGCATGAACTGTTCACAAGCCTCCCTGATCTTTATAGTATTATTATAGTTACAGCTCCACAGACACATCATTATTATAGTAGCACACAGGGTCACTGCTGTCACATCTATTGATCAGCCTCATCTCTGCTCAATCTGTGTAGAGAGCAGGAGGAAGCAGGCACACACAGGGTTAATCCAGGCAGCACGGACACAGAAGCCAGAGTCCTCCCTCCCCCTCCCTCCACTACAGAAGCATTCTGGGGCTCTCTGCTACAACCTGTTTTCAGAAGGTGATGAGTCATACAGACCTGACAGCCAGTGAGATAAGGATCAACAGGTCGGCTGCTATAGAGATTTTAGAAGCTGATGTAGTACTACTAACAGGGCTTACTCAAAATCAGTAGGACATTTGTAATGAACATATATTGCAAAGCTGCTTGTTTTTTAAAGATATTTTAATTAAAACCCAATCATTGTAGCGAGACAACCCCTTTAACCCTTCGATTGCCGCAGTTCGTGATCGCAGCATAATCAAAGGGCTTTCCTCTGCTCTGTCGGGTGATTGGGCCTCCAGTGACCCAACAGAGCCCGGCGAATAGCTACACAGTCAGCCCTGGGGACCTAGAGTAGCCCCAGGGCTGTATGTGTATCAAGCCAGTGATCAGGGCAGACTGTGTGCTGCCCTGATTGCAAGCGGTGTCAAGCTGACGCAAATTATAATGTGTTAGCATATATGAATATGATAATATATTACTAATTGTAAAAAAAAAAAGTTTAAAACAGTTATCCCTTTATGGGATTTAAAAAAAAGTAGAAAAGTGTAGGAAAAAATAAAATAAATAATAAAAATGTATATTTAATAAAAAATAATTGTGCATACATTACACAAAAAACCCTACACATATTATGTATCCACACGACCGTAATAACCTGAAGAATTAATCTAACAAGTTATTAAGCATGAAATGTAAATGATGTAAAGAAAATTAAAAAAAACAAAATTCTGCAATAATTTATAAGTGAACTTAAACTATTTCCCCAAAAAGTACAACTTGTCCTGAATAAAACAAGGCCTCATACAACTGCATCATTGAAAAAATAAAAAAGTTACAACTGTTGAAATGCAGGGAGGCAAAAACTAAAAAAAAAGTGCTGCTCATTAAAAGGAACCTGTCACATAGATTATTCCCCCCCTTGCTGAGGGCAGCACAAGCTAGTGTCAGACATGCTGTTTCCAGCGCTGTGTCCCTTATTCTGTAAGATGCTGTTTTACAGCATTTAATGCTCAAATCTTATTTATGAGCAGGTGTTAGCCCCACCCACCAAAGGCTAGCCCCGCCCACCTGACAGTTATTTACATGTTTCTACCTATTTAAAGTAATAGGTTTATCAGTTGAGGTGGGCAAGGCTAGTCTCAGATGGGCAGGGTATGAAAAAAACAGACTCTTTTCATGACTCTTTTCTGGCTGAAAACTGCAGATTTTAGCATTAAATACCCCAAAAATTCCAGCATCATACAGAGTAAGGGACACAGCGCTGGAAACAGCAGGTCTGTCACTAGCTTGTGCTGTCCTCAGCAAGGGGGGCATAACCTATGTGACAGGTTCTCTTTAACTACTTTTCTGGTGTTCGGCTTAAGGGGTTAAAGTGTTAATTTTTGCATCCAAATTAATCAGATCTCTCTCTGATCATCTGTGCTGGAAAAATAAGTATTACCCATAAGGAGAGGGGTGTAGTAGCCAAAGGCTCATGGGCTCAAGTGTAAAACATCAAATTTTGTCCTCTGCCCGAGGACAATGACTCTTCACGGCTGTGGACCACTACTTTTTCATTTTATTTCTTCTTAAGGGGGCTGTTATTTGCCAATTAAAAACACTTAATAAAAAATCTTAAAAACTTTTCTGTTGATGGAGTTGTGTGAGGGTTTAAAGGGGTTTTATCGCTTGAAGCTTACTCAGACTTGAGCAAGATCTATCACTTTAATTTTCAAATCCAGGGGCAAGTTTCTCCTCTCAGCAGGCTGTCTTTCCTGTAAGGAGGTGTGTCTCTCCTGCCAGGAGGTGTGTCTCCCCTCACTGAAGAGTTGTGACATCATCATTCTGTGTTAGCAGGAGAAGGGGGAGGACTTCAGCTTTGCAGACCTCCTGCTTCTGGCTGCAGTTCTCATGCTTCTGGTTCAGAGTTCTCATGCTTCATGGTGGCAGAGTTCCCAGTTCCAGGCTGCACAAGCTCCATGTAACCAGTTTCTCTGTATTGGTGTAATTGAAGTTATACACACAGTCTGAACTGATGAAGCAAGTGTGAGAAATGCTCTCTGCCCCCCTCCTTCCCCCCTCTGTTATCGGGCAGGATGTAGAGCAGATTGTATAAGGCTGTTAAATGGGGGGAGCACAGGGTATAAGACTGTGTTATATGAGGGGAGAGTGAAGTTACTCAGTACATAGAACTATCACTGGAGAGCCATCACATAGAGCTGTCCCAGCTTCTCTATTTCACACACAGCCATCTCAAGCAGCTCGATTCTCATAGCTCAGAGGGGAGTAAACACAGAGTACAGGCAGCCAATCACAGCGCAGGGAGCGTGTCTGGGGCTCTTCTCATCCGTGGGCGTGTCCCAACAGGCTGAATGAAATGTCAGCCAGCCAATCACAGAAAAGGGGGCGTGTCCCGTCCAGCTGCTGCAGAAATAACTATAGATGCACGGTTTAGCTCATATCTACTATACTAAGTGACTTAGGTAAAGCAAACCAATTACAAAAGTGCTTATTTTTACTGTCCCCATCATTAGAGACATGATCTTTGTAGCATGAAAACTCCTTTAATATTTTCTTTGCTATCATTATGGTGCACATAAAACTTTTTATTCTGTTTATTGTGCCGTGTTTTTTTTACTTATTTATTTTTGCAGTGTCTACCATATAGGTTAAATAACACACTAATTTTTCAACATTAAGGGTATATTTACACAACGTATTTGAGAAGTCCAACCCTTATTGAGTGCTGTGTAAAATCATTGTCGTCATTTAGATTGTATTTCTCCAAGAAATGCAAAGAATAGTCGGCAGAGAGCGGGTCATTTGCATATTGAAAGTACAGGCTGGCAAGCACGTACTTTCGACGGTGCTAAACAGAGCATATTGGAACGCATACCTGTGCACATCTCAATGTGCAGTGTGAACATGCCCTTACAGTCTTGGGATACCTATTATGTATACCTTTTATATATTTTGTATTTTTTACTGAATGAAATGCTTTTTTTATTTGGGGAAAAGAGGCTTTTGGATTTACTTTTTTTTGTAAGGTTTTATATGTATGTGTTCATTTTTATTTGTTTAAAAAAAGCTTTTTTATACTTTTTTTTTATTCCACTAAGGGATTAGACTATGCGATCACTTTTATAATACATAGCAATACAAGAATGTACTGTTTTGTATTATGCCTGTGAGGATTCACTCGCGCTTGGACGCCATCTTGGACTGTCCCAGGGTCGGTTAGATCTGCGGATCACCACTTTGGTAAGCGGAATGGCACAAATATAACTATCTGACACCAAGCTTCTCTTTAAAACTGACCTCAGCCAGCTTTATTTAGGAGCAGAACATATCAACATAAATAAACTCCTCAGCCATCTGGTCACTGACCAAACACTTGTTGTTTTGCCAACTATTTGTGTGGGTCCTGAACGGCTTTAAAGAAGGCACCATCCAATGCTTTATTTACTTTATTATATGAGTAATTCAATGATTACATAAAACTACAAGAAGATAGTGTGATATTGTATATACTTTTGCATAATATAGGTTATAAAGGCAAGGCATGCATAATATTGGTTACAAAAGCAAAGCACGCATAATAAGGATTACAAATACTCACATCACATCTTATATGGGTCAAGCTTCATCAGGCATCTTATAAGCTTCATCTATTGGCATCAACTGGTAAACACGAACCAGTGAAGATAGAGAGATAATCCTGAGACAACACCGTGCACGGGTGCCCCCATATAAAGGTCCAAGCTCCACCAGGCATCTTATCAGCATCATCTATCAATAACATCAGCTGGGAGAAGGGGCCAGCGAGATAGAGAGATCTACCCGGGGTATCCACACTGTGGCAGCGAGGCGTCCCTCTTTAGCCCACAGGTACAGCTACTTCTAACTTCGCAGCAAACTTTCTCAGCTTATATCTTACTTGAAACAAATGCCTGCGTAACCAAGTGTTACGCAAGCTGACAGATCAGTACTTTTCCAGTATAAGGTCCCCCTCCTTCGAATGGCAGTTCTTAAGAGGTTAACTGGCACTGGAAAAAACCATGACTAGATGCCGAGCGACCCTGAACCATGAACACATTGGTTCCCATGATTTTCCCCCAAACATCGCTGGGTAGTAATTGTTTACACCAGCACAAAGCTATGTGGCTTACTCAGTACAACTCTCCCACAACAACGAGGCCCTGATAACAACCCTCTATGTCAATACACTGTTTCTCACAAACATTTACCAAGCACTAGGAAAATTACAGCTTAAAGAATAGCTATTATTCTTAAAGTGATACTGTCAATATGGATTCCGGATGGTCAATAAATCTATTAGCACTACACTTGTACAGTCCCTCTCTATACAAGGTCTGGACCTAAGATCCAGCACCACCAATACACATTAATACAGTTACCGCACTGTAAAGGCTTCCCTCAATCCTGGGGGTAAGAGCCCTCCTCTCCACTGCTCTTCTGCTGCTCCACACTGCAGGCAGCAACCAAAACCCCTGTCTTCCTCTAGTACCAAGTTTTTAGAGGCCTGGCAAAACCTGGACCTGGAATGTGGGAACAGTCTCCCACTTGCACTACAGCCGTTCTGGAAAAGCCAGCCAATAGAGGCTGGGTATCAGGCATACTTCATACAAAAGTCAGCAACCTAGTGTTGCTGTCTGACAACTGCTGGCTTCCCCCCCCCGATACCAGGCCCTCGATGACACGTTCCTGGCAGAACCATGTAACCACCTAATGTTGCTTTGCCACATGCACTTAGACATACAGACTATTAGAATCCGTCTCTGACAGAGCCTCATAGGCTTCAGTACATGGCAAGCCCAGAGCCCATTATGTGGACTCTGGTTAACGTGGCAATGATCCCTTTTGGGGGGCCTGATGGTTAGATAGAGGGAGCCCCCTACCTCTTTCATTCACCTAAATGTCATAATCCATACTAGCTAAAGCATATAGTGTAATAAAAGAACAGGGATCAGAACTAGCTCCAACCCCGGACTCTCTGCCCACACCGCTGTGGGGTGCGAGGAAGTGTAGGCTCCCACTTCGGCTCAGCGGCCCTGTCAAATGTGTGGTTGCTGTGATCCCTGTCACCACATGGAGGTCCCAACTTGTAACTTCCAGGACGTAAAGGATCTGCTGCTAGTATCTTCATAGTAGATGCCACGATACGCCTTCAAAGGTTTTGTAGAGTCCATGCCTTCATGGGACAGCGCTATTTTGACGGCAGGAAAAGGACCTACACAATAATAGGTAGGTGGTTTTAATGCTGTGGCTGATCAGTGTATGTAAGTAAGTTGTATAATTTAATTACAATAATCTGCTGCTTGCTATAGATCTAAAGGCAAATAGTCTTAGGACCTGATCTATGGCTTAACAGTCATTACTCTAGTAATTGTTGACTTGGGGGATTAATATTATACACAGTAATTGTTCTGATTTGCTTAGCACAATGAATCAGAAATTTACTGCCATCTATCGTCTATTAATTATCTTGGAATGCGTTAATAACTTGTTTAGCAATTAAATATTTATGAAATACTTTCAGCAGTGAAATGCTTTCCTTGCTTTTACTAGAGAGAGATTAGCAATACAGTCATACTTGAGAAATAAAGACAATTAATACAGAAATGCAATGGATTTTACAATCTATTCCAGAATTTAGAAGTAAATTGATGGGAAAACTAAATAAATGTCCACCAACACCACATCACATGAAGTATGATTAGGTAGTTTACCCAGACCACCTTGTATGAAAGGGGTGTTCCTACCATACACATTAATGGCATATCGATAAAATATGTGATCGAGAATGGGCACTGACATGTCTCTGTTTTGAACGGAGAGGTGGTCAGAACTCCGTCTTTATTTTAAATGGGAGCTCTGAGTGCATCCAAGCAACCTGGCCCCTTTAAGCCCCTTCCAACATTGGACAATGGGTTTGTCTTAGTCAGGAAAAGGATCCCATAAATGGACAAACCCATACATCTAATAGACTTTCAGAACTGCTGTATTGTCTTCCATCTGCCTCACAAAAAATGGATTAAAAAGTGATTAAAAAGTCGTGTCCTTCAAAATTCAACCAATTAAAACGTCAACTCATCCTACAAAAAAACAAACCCCTACACAGCTCTGTATACAGAAAACTAAAAAAGTTATGGCTCTCAGATAATGGCTCTGCAAAAATGAGTTCTTTTTTTTGTTTTAAAAAACAATTCTTTATTGTGTAAAAGCAGCAAAACTTAAAAAATTGTTTTACATTTGGTATCACTGTAATAGTATCGACCTGCTGAGTAAATTTAATATGTAATTTATACTTCAAGGTGAGCTCTGTAAAAAATAAAAATAAAAACACTACTAGGGTTGCTGTATGTATTTCAATCCGCCTGAAAATATCCTTGATAAGAAGTGATCAAAGAAACATGTGAACCCAAAAATAGTACCAATAAAAACAGTAACTTATCCTGCAAAAAAAAATCCCTTATACAGCTGTGTATACAGAAAAATAATACAATTATGGCAAAAGCATTTCTATTGTGTAAAAGTAGTAAAACATTTAAAACTATACAAGATTGATCATGTCATTTTATACCACACGGCAAACTCTGTAAAAATGCTGAAAAAAAAAAATGTGACACACCCGTGGGCACAAAATGCACAATACACCCCTAGATGAATTCCCTCAGGGGTGTTGAATTCAAACTGGGGTGACATCTGGAAGGTTTCACCTGTTCCAGTACATTGGGTGCTTTGTAAATGAGATAAATAGCGCTCCCTCCCTTGTACGCCCTGCCATGCACCCAAACAACATCTTACACCCAAATATAGAGTACTGCTAAACTTGGAAGAAATTGCATAACACATTTTGGGGTCATTTTTTAAAATACTTCCTTCTTAAAATGAAATATTTTAACCTAAAACTGCATGTTATTGGAAAAAATGTAATATTTTATTTACACGACCAACAACTAAAAAAAAACCTGTGAAACACGTGTGGGTGACGTTTTGAAAATGAGTTCTTTTTAGGGGTGTTAAGTTATAGCACCTTAGGGTGTCAGCAAACCTGAAATGGTGCCTAAAAAATATCCTAATAAAATTGAGACCCCAAAATCCTATTCTAAAACCTGTCTTTAAATCAAATACTCTAGGGCCATATATGGCATATTTCTAAAAAGGCAGAATCAGCGAATCAATATTAAGTTACATTTCCTTGGTAAAATCCAGTTACAGTAAAAAATGGATTAAAATTTTAAATCTGTAAAAAAGGTGGAATTTTGAAATTACACCTTCACTTTGCTTTAATTCCTGTGAAAGAATTAGGGGTCAACAGACTTCCTAAATGTTGTTTGAATACATTAAGGGGTACTTTCTGATATGAAGTCCTTTATGGTAGCGTCTAAGGGGATGTTCACATGGCGTTTCTTAGATGCGTGTTTGGATCCGTGTTTCGGACCCTATAAGGACCCAAACCCGCATCTAACAATGTGCAGTGTGATGTACATTGCTTTCTTTTGGATCCGTTCAAAGAATTGACACGTCAATTCTCGATCCATTTGACACAGCAGACTCCCTATTTAAAACTATAGAGTGCGTTTCTGCTGCAGCAAAAATGCATCCAAACACACACGTGCGTGTTAAATGTGTGTTGGATGCGTTTTGGATACGATTTACCCAGCGCTTTTAAATGTGTTTTTTCGGATCCGAGAAAGGTATTCAAAATGCAGTGTCAATACAGGCCTCTCAATGCAACATCAGAACTGGACTGGTCCCTAAACAAATCCATGTTGCAAATTTTCTTAAAAATGTAAAAAACTGCTACTGTTATAAATCCCTTAGTGTCGTAAAAAAAATAAAAAGACATATAAAAAATTATGTTGACATAAAATCAACACAGGGTAAATGCTAGTTAGAAACAAGTTTTTGTGGTAGAACAATCTGTCTTACACACAGACATTTTTGAATTTGAAAAAGGCAACATTTAAAAAAAAAAAAATCACTACATTTTGCTATTTTTTACAAATAAACCAGAATTGAATGGATCATAATTAATTGCTACTTTTAAGCATAATGTGTAACGAGAAAATAACCTCTATATTATATGAATAGGTAAAAGCATTAAAAAGTTACTTCAACATAAAGTCACACATATCAGATTTTAAAAATGGGACTGTTTCAGGAAAGTAATTATTGGCTTGGTTGTTAGGGTATGTTCACACAACATATTTTACCACGTATTTCAGCACATATTTTGCGCTGAAATACATGGTAAAATACGCTTCATACACTGTACAAGCACAGCACTCATTGAGTGCATTGTAAAATCATCATCATCATGCAGACGACAAGGATTTTACTCCCGCATTTCTCGTACACGAGACAGAAATCTGCCTCGGTACTTTGCACGGTGTTTACGCTTTGAAATTACAGGCTTGCAATACTGTAATCTCAAAGTGCAAACTAAAGATGTTTACAATGCATAAAAGTGTGCGCTGTAATTATGAAGCCTGCGTTGATGGTTTCATCAGCCATTGCAACATTTTTTACAGCAAGAGAAGCACAGTTTGTCATTTCAAAGGAGTCTGTCAAGTCTGCTACTATCCAGCATACCTGTGATAATTCTGTTACAAATGGAAGCTGACAAATGGTGTGAACAGAACCCAAAGCCAAAGTTTCCCATATATGCATAAAATTTAAATTATGGAAAAATGTCCCTCTGGATGTCATTTACTAACATTTCATAGGAATATTTAAATCACGTTGCCAGGAAGGTGCTCAGCTGGAGAAGAGGTAAGGTGAGTATTATTGTTATTATTTTTATTGCCGGTTAACTGAGGGGACATATATATACCTGCCCAACTGGGGGAACATATCTATATACCTTCTAACTAAGGGGACACACACATCTACATATATACAGTAGATAGATAGATAGAAAGATAGATAGATAGATAGATAGATAGATAGATAGATAGATAGATAGATAGATAGATAAATAGATAGATAGATACAATTATTTGATCCCTTGCTGATTGTGTAATTTTGCCCCCTGACAAAGACTTGAACAGTCTATGATTTTAAGGGAGGTTAATTTTAACATTGAGAGAAAGAATATCCAATATAAAATCCAGAAGATCACATTGTATAAATTACATAAATTTATTTGCATTTTGCTGAGAGGAATAAGTATTTGATCCCCTATTGACCATTAAGAGTTCTGATAGTAAGACGCTGGGTGAGAAGGAGACAACTGTTGGTACAATAGTAAGAAATTAGAAGAAATCAAAAATTACTGTCAATTGATATCGATCTGGAGCACCATGCAAAATCTCATCTTGTGGGGTATCCTTGATCATGAGGAAGGTGATATATCAGCCTACTACTGCATGGGGGGAACTTGTTAATCATCTCAAGGCAGCTAGGACCACAGTCACCAAGAAAACCATTGGTAACATATTACGCCGTAATGGTTTAAAATCCTGCAGTGCGCGCAAGGTCCCCCTGCTCAAGAAGACACATGTGCAGGCCCGTCTGAAGCTTGCCAATGAACACCTGGATGATTCTGTGAGTGATTGGGAGAAGGTGCTGGGGTCAGATGAGACAAAAATTGAGCTCTTTGTCATTAACTGAACTCGCCATGTTTGGAGGAAGAGAAATGCTGCCTATGACCCAAATAACACTGTCCCAACTGTCAAGCATGGAGGTGGAAACATGTTTTGGCGGTGTTTCTCTGCTACGGGCACAGGACTACTTCATCGCATCAATGAGAGAATGGATGGAGCCATGCACCGTAACATCCTGAGTGATAACCTTCTTTCCACCGCCAGGACATTAAAATGGGTCCCACAAAATTCGTTTCGGTCCGAATTACTTCGGGACGAATCGCGTTAAAAAACAGTTATTTCCAGGCTGCACAGAGCCTGCAGGGTGCTGTAGAACGTTGTGCCATGCTTAAATATGCAGAGCGATCTTGGTGTGGTCTTCATACAATGTAGTGTTTTAGTATGACACGCAGATGACTGCCGCCGCTCTTAGAATCACTTCACTATAAAATTCCCTGGGCACTTAGGGCAAAACTGACCAAAAAACTCAAGCGGGAATGTAACCTGATAAAGCGACAGCTGTAAAAAAACAAGCTGAGGGCTCAGGTGGCAACATCAGTGACAGAGTGTGGAGGTGACGGCGGCAGCAGCAGCATGAGGTCAGACAGTGGCACAATGACATTCTGGAGGTGGCAAAAAACAGGCGTAGGCCACAGAGTGGCACAATGACACAGTGTGGAGGTCACGGCAGCAGCAACAACAGCAGAAGCAGCATGAGGTCTTAGAGTGGCACAATGACACAGTGTGGAGGTGGGTGGCAATACCAGTCCCTGGTAAAGATGGTTGGTGGCAGATGGAGAAACTGTCAGCAGATGTGTGGCATCAGGCAGGTGGCGGCATCAGAATAGTGGCTGAGGCAGGTAGTTTGAACCCAGACTCATTTCTCACAGTTTGGGTGAGGCGTCATGGCTGATGTAATCTGACGCCTAAGGCATTGGTGTGTGGAAATCCTGGCCGATCCACACCTGATTCATCTTGACAAAGGTCAGTCGTTCCACATTTCCCTTGGACAAGCGGGTTCTCCTGGGGGTAACGATGGCCCCCACCACACTGAACACCCGCTCTGATGCCACACTACTGGCCGGGCAGGACAGCTTCTCCACTGCAAACTCGGCAAGTTGCGGCCACACATCCAGTTTGGCTGCCCAGTCGTCCAGCGGATCTTCTAACTGGGGTGGCAGAGTGCTGTCCAAGTAGGCCATCACCTGTTGGTTCAGGGACTGCTCCAGGTCCTGCAGCTGGTGCTGGCGACTGCCCTCCTCACAAGGCGGGTGAAGGAAGCTGCTCATCAGTGACTCCAGACTTAGGTGCTGCTGATGGAGCTGGTACTGCTCCTACCCCCCACCTTACTCCAGCAGCCGTGGAAGTAGTACGTGAGCACTGAGGAACCCCCCGGTCAGACCTGTTTAGAGGAGGGACGATGCCGCACATAGGCAGCGGCCAACTGACTACGGAGGATTTCCCTATAGTATTTAAGTTTGTCCTCCCTCTCAGAAGCTGGGAAAAAGGCTCCCATTTTGGACCGGTAGCGAGGGTCCAATAGGGTGGAGAGCCAGAAGTCATTCCTCTGCCGGATGGTGACTATTAGGCTGTCACTAGCCAGGCAAATCAGCATGCTGCGGGCCATGTGCACAAGTGACTCCGAGGGGCTCCCTGCCTCCATCTCCACTGTATACTGCCACGGTGCTTGTGGGTCATCTGCCTCATCTTCCTCATCTCCATCTACCTCCTCCAGCTACTCCTGCTCCTCCTCTCTTGTCAGCTGGGTAGAAAATCCACTCATTTCACCAGACAATGCTTCTGCTCCAATGTCCTCCTCCTCCAGTTCATTCCCCACCGGACTCATGTGGCCACGAGATGTAGTCGCCACGTCTCCAGTCCCCTTCCCAGACAGATTTGTCAGCATCTGTTCCAGGACATGAAGCAGTGGAATGACGTTATTCATCCTGGCGACTGACAAATAACGTCGCCTCCTCGAATGGCCTCAGCAAATGGCAGGTGTCACGCATGAGCTGCCACTGGCTGACATCAAAGTTACACAGGGGAGTACTCCTGTCCGCCTGGATCATCAAAAAATCGTTAATGGCCTTTCTCTGTTCATACAGTCGGTCCAACATGTGCAAGCGGGAATTCCAACGGGTGGAAACATCGCATATCAGAGTGTGTTGGGGGAGGCCGTTCTGCCGCTGCAACTCGAGGAGGATGTTCCTGGCTTTGTAGGAATGGATGAAGTGCATGCACAGTTTCCTGGCCATTTTCAGAATCTTCTGAAGATCGGTGGAAGACTTCAGGAGCCTTTTCACAACCAGATTGAACACGTGCGCCATGCAGGGCGCATGGACCATCCCTCCTCGGTGCAGCGCGGACACCATGTTCCTCCCATTGTCCGTCACCATGGTTCCGATTTGCAGTTGGCGCGGAGAAAGCCACACATCGATTTCTTGCTGCATGACACGGAGCAGTTCCTCCCCTGTGTGACTTCGTTCGCCGAGGCAAGCCAGGTGTAGAACTGCGTGACACCGCTGTGCCCTACACATGTGATATGATGGAGCAGTATTTGTGGAGGCTGAGATGATGGTGGTGGTGGAGGAGGAGGCGGCGGACATTGGCGCAGGAGCCGCAGTTTGACAACGTGGAGGAGAAAGCGGCGTCTACTGTGAAAGTTGTTGGGGTGGCTGGGCAGGAAGCATATTCACCCGTGGGCGTAAAGGACATGTACTGGCCCTGACCATAGTTACAGCTCCAGATGTCCGCGCATCCGTGCACCTTGGAACAAACCGATAAGCTCAAGGACTGGCCCACCTTCTGTTCTACATATTTATGAAGTGCTGGTACTGCCTTTTTGGAAAATAAATTACGGCTTAGAACTCTCCATCTCCATTAGTTCTCTGAACGGTGCTGAGTCCAACATTTGGAAAGGGAGGGACTGCAGTACCAACAACTTGGACAGGAGCACAGTCAGCTTCTGCACCTTAGGATGGTTGGACGCATACTGTTGTCTCTTTGCAATCGCCCCGTTGAACGACTGCTGGCGCCATGAGTAGCGAGGAACAGGAGCATCTGGACCGGGAGATGATGGCAAAGAGAAACAGCTCCCTTCTGCAGAGGGGGGTGGAGCCTTGACTGGCTGCAATGGCATGCGTGCCACTGGGCGCTGCTGCTGCTGTTGCTGCGGCGGCAGGATGAACCACCACATCTGAGCCACGTTTGTCCCAGGCCACCGGATGGTGACGCTGCATGTGTTGACGCAGGACCGTGGTGCCAACGTTAGCCCCTGGCCATGCTTCACTTTCTGCCTACAGATTCTACATATACCCATATTCGGCTCCTCCGGTGTCTTAGCAAAGAACTGCCACACCGCCGAGTCTCAGATTTTACCGCCAACGCTCCGCACTGAGTGACTACTACTGCCGCTGCCTCGCTGAGCCCCTGTACCGCTACTTTCTTGAACCTGCAAAGCAGGATTTCTAACCCGTGGCCGCTTGGCTCCCGACCTCACACTGCTGCTACCTGCTGACTCACAGCCACACTACCCACTTGGTGGCTGCGTCGCTGCCTGACGCGCAAGCTGACGCCCTCTTCTCCTGACGATGATGAAGCCTTTCTTCACCCAGCTCCCAAGTGCGGTCGGCTACATCATCATCGATTTGTGTTTCATTGTCACTGCTGTCCTCATCACCGGTCTTGGTATGCAGAGGCTGACCTCTCACAACATGACCTCTCATGCCACTCTCCACATTTATACTTTGCCGCCTACTGCAAGAAGCGGGGGATATTGGCTCCATTTCTTCGCTGCCAAGTAGCTGCTGACTGCCCTCCTCAAATTGTTCATCCTCGCTATATAGTGGCGCTGAGCCCAGACCACATAGTAGATCTCTGGCTGAGGGAACCGGATGGGACAGAGGTGGGTTGAGGATTGGTGAGGGCCACTGACCAGCTCCTGGGCCATGCCAACTAAGGGTTGTGTCTGACGTTCCCACCGACTCTTGGCTGGGGTTGTCAGATGTCATCTGGGAGGAAGTGGATGACCTAGTCAACCAATCAAGAACCATTGGGTTGCTGAACAACACACGGCCGCTAGATGACACCGGCAGTTCTGGCCTCACTGAGTGACTCCTGCTGCGACGTCCCCTTGCTGTGCTTCGACCTGTGCCTGCTCCAGGAATGTTTGTGCCACTGCCACTCGCAGGTGAAGAGCCTGCAACCTCTCTGTCTGACATACTGTTTGTTCTAAAATGTACAGACACTGTTTGATGAAGATATCTGTATATGATAAATACACACCCTGTTTTTGACTCCAAATGAACCCACTAAGAAGCTTGGTAACCCTTGGATATAAATTGCGCTCCACAAATGGGCAGGAAAAATTTACTTATATGTGCCGTTTAAAAACACTGTGTATTTTACTGATTATAAAAGCAGAAACAGGCTTAATTAACCTTCGGATATAAATTATGCTACAGAATTTCCCTCTTTGGCGGTGAAAAAGAACGTTTCTTTTACTAAGTACAACTGCAGAAAAATACTTTGTTAACCCTTGGATGTAAATTGCGCACACGAAATATGCTGCCAACAATTACCAGCTTTGCAGCGTGTTAAAACGGCGTGTTTTTTACGGAACACAATAACAGAAAAACTTGTAATAAACCTTTGGATATGAATTATGCTACAGGCAAAATTTCTTCTTTGGCGGTGAAAAAGAACGTTTTTTTTTAGTGACCACAACAGCAGAACAATGCTTAATTAACCCCTGGATCTAAATTGTGCAAAAGAAATGAGCAACCAAAAATTAAGTGGTATTTGGATTGTAAAAATGCTGTTTCTTTAACTGAATACAACAGCAACAGGCTTAGATAACCTTTGGATATTCAACGTGCTCAAGAACTGAGCAGATAGCATTAAAATGTATATGCAGCTGCATTGGACGCACACTGGACATCAGTTCCAATACCCCAAAAAATCAGAATTAGAACGTAAGAGAAGCAGTCTCTGAGACAAGCTGTAAGAAATGATTTCACTGCACACAATGGTAAGTTGCGATTTCAATTTTCAGAATTTATGTAATGGAGTATTTTAAAGTCATACAAATCCAGTTACAGAGAATCACATATGGAAACACAGTGCCTCGCTTATACAAAAGTAGTTTTGTGGTCATATATACATAGTGATCATATAAACGGTACGTTTCGGCTGTCACCGCAGCCTTTGTCAGCCCGATCACTGCAAGGAAGAAAACAGAGAACACGTATAGTGTACAATCCATAGAAGGGCAATGAGGTAAATGAAACCTGGAAAAACCCAGGGAAAAAATAAAGAGGAGGAGGAGGAGAGAAAACATAAAAAAAGGGGAGGACTGATGTAATAATGTAAGAAGGGAGATGAATGTGTAGACCAGGAAAAGGAAAACCGTAAAATAAATGTGGCAGCAGAGAACAGAACAGGAAGGAGTATAATGAATAAGTATATACAGGTATAAAATGCTTACCTAATTCAAAGGGGGGGTTAATGCATACACAATATATTAGTATAAATGCAGTAGTGTACGATTGGAGCAGGCTGCAAGAGAGAAAGCACTGAGCATGCGCCGGCGTCTTTATCTGACACGGCGCTGCAGACTCCGGCTACACGGACCGCGCGCTTAGTATCTCCGGCCGCCCGTTGGCGCCGTCCCTTATCCACATTGCCAGCGCTCCTCAGGTATCTTTTTTCTATACATGTCTTATGCGTATTGCACTATACCCTACATCATCGTCCTAGCTATTACCTACGCCAGAACCTGGCAACATTATCCTCACCAGCTCTCCTTCTCTCCACAGCTCCTTCACGGTCCGCCTGTGGTAAGACTCACTCATTCTCTTCCTGTGTCCCCTTATCTATTTACTTCTCTATGCACACATAGGTAAATTACTCATGTTTCCCTTCTTTATGCTTTCTCTCTTGCAGCCTGCTCCAATCGTACACTACTACATTTATACTAATATATTGTGTATGCATTAACCCCCCCCTTTGAATTAGGTAAGCATTTTATACCTGTATATACTTATTCATTATACTCCTTCCTGTTCTGTTCTCTGCTGCCACATTTATTTTACGGTTTTCCTTTTCCTGGTCTACACATTCATCTCCCTTCTTACATTATTACATCAGTCCTCCCCTTTTTTTATGTTTTCTCTCCTCCTCCTCCTCTTTATTTTTTCCCTGGGTTTTTCCAGGTTTCATTTACCTCATTGCCCTTCTATGGATTGTACACTATACGTGTTCTCTGTTTTCTTCCTTGCAGTGATCGGGCTGACAAAGGCTGCGGTGACAGCCGAAACGTACCGTTTATATGATCACTATGTATATATGACCACAAAACTACTTTTGTATAAGCGAGGCACTGTGTTTCCATTTGTGATTCTCTGTAACTGGATTTGTATGACTTTAAAATACTCCATTACATAAATTCTGAAAATTGAAATCGCAACTTACCATTGTGTGCAGTGAAATCATTTCTTATTGATATTTGGAGCTGGAATACTCCTTTTCACTAGCACCGTATTTAGTAGCTATGTGCATGGCATCTTTGTAATAATTACGTCTGAGACAAGCTGTGACACCCCCCCAAAAATCGCTGTATAAAAATTAGTTCTTTAGTATGAGATATCATAAGCAGCAGCGACAGCACCTTCCCTCCACAGCACAGTGAGAGGAGTGTGAGCTGCCAGCGTCGCGCCCGGACTTATAGAGTGCGGTGACGTCACAGAATCCCGCCGCTCTCTGATTGGCTTCATCTCTGCACATGTCATGTAGGCTATGCCCTTCTTCCTCCCAGAGTTCTTTGCCCCATGTAACGCCATGTGCTCGCAGCCATTTTATCAATCAAAAACACGCTTCGTTCCCGCGAATCACCCCAAACTTCGACTTCGTTCAAAATCGAAGTTTTCCTGAAATTCTAAACGAATTCCCCTTTGTTAGAATCGATTCGCCCATCTCTATATATGGTCGTGTTGTGGTGGCACTATTCAGTCACTACGTGGTGATGATATGTGGTCATGATGTGGCAGTATTTGGTCTTAATTATTGGTAATTTTAGTCTTAGGATTCTGGTTTTATGTAGCGGTGTTATTTGGTAAGTGTACCACCATTATTTAGTGGCTTTATACTCAGTACTTTGTGTTATAACTTTTGATATATTTTTATTTCTATAAAATGTGTTATCCTGGGACGGGGACATATATCTTTAGACCTTTTATATTTACCACCGATGTCCTGCTGTGATTAGGTGAGGGAGACTCAGAAGCCCCAGTGCCCCATCTTGATTACAGATTAGTCTATATTAGTTGAATATATACAGTGCCTTGCGAAAGTATTCGGCCCCCCTTGAACTTTTCAACCTTTTGCCATATTTCAGGCTTCAAACATAAAGATATCAATTTTTTTTTTTTTTGTGAATAATCAACAACAAGTGGGACACAATTGTGAAGTGCAACAAAATTTATTGGATATTTTAAACTTTTGTAAAAAATCTAAAACTAAAAAGGGGGGCGTGCCAAGATATTCGGCCGCCTTAAGTTAATACTTTGTAGCGCCATCTTTTGCTGCGATTACAGCTGCAATTTGCTTGGGGTATGTCTCGATCAGTTTTGCACATCGAGAGACTGATATTCTTGCCCATTCTTCTTTGGAAAACAGCTGGAGCTCAGTGAGGCTGGATGGAGAGCGTTTGTGAGCAGCTGGAGCTCAGTGAGGTTGGATGGAGAGCGTTTGTAAGCAGCTGGAGCTCAATGAGGTTGGATGGAGAGCGTTTGTGAACAGCTGGAGCTCAGTGAGGTTGGATGGAGAGCGTTTGTGAACAGCAGTTTTCTGCTCTTTCCACAGATTCTCAATTGGATTCAGGTCTGGACTGTGACTTGGCCATTCTAACACCTGGATACGTTTATTTGTGAACCTTCTATTGTAGATTTTGCTTTATGTTTGGGATCATTGTCTTGTTGGAAGATAAATCTCCGTCCCAGTCTCAGGTCTTTTGCAGATTCCAACAGGTTTTCTTCCAGAATTGTCCTGTATTTGGCTCCATCATCTTCCCATAAAATTTTAACCATCTTCCCGTCCCAGCTGAAAAAAAAAGGGGGCCCCAAAACCATGATCGCCACCACCAGGTTTGACAGTGCGGATGGTGTTTTCAGGGGGGAAAACTGTTGCTTTTACCCCAAAAATATAATTTTGCATTGTGGAAAAAGTTGGCGAACCCTGAGACATCACAGGCATGATTTATACAGGAAATTGATTTCACACAGGGGAATTAATTTATCATCATCAGTCATTAGGACAACATTGGATCTTAAATCCTCCCGAACTTTGGGGTGAGTTTTTCTCACTGAAAGTAAAGGGGCCGAATAATATGCACCCCCACATTTTAGTTTTTTATTTCTTACAAAATTAAAAAAACCAAAAAATTTCTTCCCTTCACAATTTTTTCCCCACTTTTGTTTATTCTTCACCAAAAAAAAATTTTTTTCTTTATGTTTTAAAACCTGAAAAAGTGGCAAAAGTAGAAAATTCATGGGGGAATACTTTCGCAAGGCAGTTATAATATAATATATATTTTATATATATATATTATATAATATATATATATTATATAAAATAAAAAATGAAGGGAAGTTTTGCTTTGATTTTCATCATTGCCTTTTACCATTTTTTATCTTAAAAAAGGCCTTTACTTTGACTATCCCTTTTGAACCACCTTATATTAAAATTTAGGAAATATCCATTGCCATGGGTCTGAACTTCATGTTGAGGAAAATCTTTCATTACTTTACATGGCCAAGCATCCATCTTACACAATGATTCCTTCTAGATCTAATTGCTTGCAGATTAAACTGACCATAGACATTGGATTTCATCTTCCCTACAAATTATTTTTGTTGATTATTGGGTCAAGTCCAAAATAGTCTTTCTTATGGCCTCTTTTGGACAGACTGAATTTTTTCCAGCCATTTATTGGTGAATATTGACTGTTCATGGGCTTGTCAGACAATGATGAATGAGTGTTCAAGAAAATTAACACTGGCTATTCCATAAGATCTTGCCTGAAACTTTAAAAAGCCCTGGGCTTGGAAAGTGTGTCCTTTCTCATTTACTTTAGATGGCTAAATGTTCCTAGAATTACGCATTTGAACATTTTCAATTGGAAGAATGAAGTTCTGCAGCACACATTTTCAGTACTTTCTTCATAATTTGCAGAAAATGTAGGGTAAAAACATAACCATAAAAAGCAAGACAGGAATAAAATTAATATGGTGCAAAGTGAGATACAGGGAGAAAAGAGGGTAGGCGCGACCAGCCATTATGATGTTTAACCTTTATCTGCTACTTCCAGGTGCGTAACCCCATATTCCTTCACTCAGTAACTCGACTTTTCATCAAGATGGTGGTGTACAGTATTGAGCTGCGCATCTTTATGATCCAAACCTATTGGGTCACCAATTTGTTTGAACAATGTCAGAGTGGATTTAGTAATACATATATGGTGTTCATGATGGACTCGCAAAGAGTGTTATTCAGAAGATGATCTGGAAATATCGTGGGACACAATCAATGACCTGCAACATCCTCAGGGGCAGTCCCCTGCAAAACCTCTGAGACGCAGAGCACAGGAGACTGGGAGATCTTACTGAATATGTCAAAGAGCTGCAAAAGGGCAAAATCGCTGTGTATTGTGTCATCGTCATTTAGGAACACAAAACAAGTGATGTGGTGAAGGATCAGATACTTTCACTGGTTCCAGGAGTTTCTGGAGGAAAATAATCAATCGTGAAATTGCCCCCCCCCCCCTCCCCCACTCGCTCCCTCCCTCCCAATATGCTGCCGATATGTTCAGTAACATGGAAAGCCACGTCAAAATGTGACCGGCAGAAAACGGAGATTATCTCCAGCATCACATGTAATACATTCCATTACACATACGTCCAGCATAGAGCGTACTTTTCTGGTTCAGATTGCTTCTTTATTCATACATCTTGCAAGTCTTACACATACTGAGTGACTTAAACCACCCTTTTAGATATACATACAATATATGTGATAAATAATGGCACCAAATGCATATCATTGTGAAACTAACAAGATATTTCAGACTGTCCTGTGACAAGGCATTTTGTTACCTTTGCCAAATCTCAATAACTCCACCCCCATGCACCCCTCCTCCAGGAACATTCATAATCCTGGTCCTGATCTGACGCATGATACCTTCAGCTGCACTCGCCTCAGCTAGGTTAAACAGGGTATTTTTGATCGATTTTTATTCCAATTTTTGGGAAGGAAGAGTAACCAAAATAAAAAACAAAAAACTATTTTGTTGCTTGGTATTTTATGTTTCTTGTGCAGGATGTATAAGGTAATATATTAATAGATCAGACTTTTACAGATATGACAATACCAGCTATGTTTAATTCTTTTTATTTGTGAAATAGGGAGAGGAATGGTTTTAAAACTTTTGTTTATGAAAAAAACAATTTCGGGAATTGAAGACCTCCCAGGTACTTTCATCTCTTTGGGGCACAAACTATTCTGCAGTACTAATGTATTGCAGCACAGTGTGCTATTACAGCTTCCCTATTACACCCTGTATCTAGTTCAATGTAATAGGGCCAGTAAGTTGGCAGGCCTGGGAGCCTTCATTAGACTCCTGGCTGCCTTTATTCCCTCTTAGCAGTCAGGAGGAGCTGATCGTAAAATGGGAGGAGGTGCCCCCCTGCTGTATAACTGCCATGATGTCACAATAAGGCCGTGTTCACACGGCTTATTCAAGCCGTAAGGCGGACGATTTCCGCCCGCAGTTTAGGCTTGAATAAGGGGCGCGGCGGGGGCCGCGGCGGGGGAGCTGCTTCGCCAGCCCCATAAAAATGCATTATTTTACAGCGCTACACGCCGCAAATAATGTGCAGTCACTTTCTCCCCCCCGCGGCGGATTTCGCTCGAGCGGAGGAGGCGACAATTCCACATTATTCTATGAAAACTGTGGATTTACGTATTACTGGACGATTGGAGCCGTACTGCACCGCGCAAATCCAGTGCGCAGTACGCTCCCTATCCGCACCCAAATAAGCCATGTGAACATGGCCTAAGAATTTATGTAGTTTAATGGCCGTGATCGGAGCTATCTTTGGTCGGGGCCACTAAAGATAGGTGCTCAGTTTCTGAGCTCACTTCATACATCTTTGTGCCCCCTTACTAATAGGCGGAGGTAAGTGCCCTAGGTGGTCTCCTTCCTCAATAGGTCCATTAGACATCCAAAAAAGACAAAAATGGTCAGCACCTCCAAAGACATGAAATAGATGATGCAGGTCCATACTGCCATGGCAGCATGCAATACAGACACACAAAAATGAACTAGCAGCACTCTGCAGATGTCAAGAGACAGATAACCCCTGAATATATGGATTATTTCATATCACAATGATGTTACATGTAGTATGGAAATCTGAGGCTGTTAGGGCACTGTTTGATTAAACCACAAGAGCCTATCCAACAGTGGCAAGGTGACACCAGTTCAGATGGGGACTTAGTATCTGTCAATAGTAAGATTATCGCAAGCCCTAATCATGGAGAGTGGAGGATGATTCCTTTGGAGTTAAGACAACTGAGTCCTTATCTACTCAAGGACCACCTTTTTCTGTGATTTTTCTGCAAATTGTTAGTATAGAGACTCGCAAGAAAATGAGGAATCTTGAGGTGGTTTGCGAGCTTTCGGAATATAAAGGCCACTGTACCAACTAATACCTTATATTTGATATTCTTCCAGTATGTCATTTTTTGCCTTAAATACTGGGGAGCAGAGAGTGTCAGTATTTTGTGTTGCACACTTGAAATGTGCTGGGTAGCCCGTCCAATCAAATAGTAGAGACAGCATAGATTGTAAGCCAGCATGGTGCACCATACGTAACAGTATAATTGGCACCCTTTGTATTGCCTTATGTATATGCAATATTAATACTAGCAACGTATTGTAAGTGTGTGAGTTGTTATCTTATCAATATTTTTGCATTTGTGCAGTCTCCCCGTGTATGATACTGTGGCTTTTATGCATACTGGTGTGAACTGGTACTTATCTAATGTGCAGTTGTTTATCATTCAGTTGCTCCACTAGTGGATGGGTGTGTGAGCTGCTGTTCATTAATTATCTACACCTATTATATGTTTCCCAAGTAGCACAGGGGCTCGTGTTGCTTCTACTGGCTTCAGTCTAGTGACAGATAAAGTCAAGGACAAAAGTATTGCATTTTCCTGTCAGCAGTAGATTAATTACAGCAGATTTGGGGACATAGGTCGAAGGGGAACCCAAAAGTACCCCATGTTTGGGGGGAAAGGAGCATTTGCCTAATACCAGCAGCCTACCTTGCTCCTATGGCAATACTTAACTGGACGTAACACTTGGGTATGAGGTTAACAAAATGTATTAAAAAAAAGTACAGTAACAACAAATAACTATGAGCTAGCAAGGAGAATCTGTCATAATTACCCACATTGAGCCTGAGAAATTGTTTAATCTATAAATCTGGTAATCTAATATGAAATATTTAAAGGACATAGTGGCCACATTAATAATAGTATCACTTTAACATTTTATTAAGCTCCTACTCTACATGTTCTCGAACAAAGCTCCTCTTGTTCCTGGTAGCTCAGTCTACACCTTTATGGACTATTCATCATTCTGTCATCTTTTCTTCCCTTGGTTTTCTGCTTGATATCTGTAAGACAGATTCTGGTAAGGTGTATTATATCACTACTTGCCTTGTACCCTGGAGTAAATGCTGTTTATTTTTATCATCAAACTTTTAATGCACATGCATTTAGTATGCAAAAGGGCACCGCGTCAAGGGGATCTGACCTGGGGGCAAATCTCCAATCTGTACTTTGGTTTTTGAACCATAAACACAGCATGCTGGGAATGGAATTATCTAATTCTGTCCTCCAAACAAGCATCTCTATTCTCTCTGGCAGATGCAGTCTGATGCACTTGACTGCATTTTGCTAATAATATGGAGGTAGGATGTACTTTATCAAAAGGATGTGACTCATTGTCCTACTTCAAGTGAGATCCAAAAGATTTAGACAGTGCCTGACAAATTTGCATTATTTATTCCCATACTGGGCTCCTTTTTAGCACACAGCTATGACAGTGAGTGATTATTATTCACAGCCAGTCACAATATCCAATACCAAGCGGGTTCTTTTTATGCTGATTCTTGAAAATAATGTGGGATAACACTAATATATTATACAATATATCATTTGGGTGAGTAGGAAAACAGAATTTGCCTACAGAGTACACAGGGAAAAACCCTCTGTTTTTTAAACAACTGAATCTCTTTAAAGGGGGTTTTCCCCGTTTTATTTTTTTAAAAATAATTAAAAAAAAATAATATTTATAAAAATATATATATTTTATATAAATATATAAAATATATATATATAATATATATAACTATATAATATATAAAAATTATTAAATATTATAAATAAAAAATCTGCGATGGGGAAATATCCCAGCCAGGTTTTCCCTTTCATATTTCCGGGAAGGGGGGGCGTCACATTAAGGGGCTTTTGGTGAAAAAAGAGCCATTAGATTAGATTTTGTGAACGCTCACAGGCAGTTACACATTTTAAATTTATATGGCTTTCCACCATTTCCGGGGCAGCTTTAACTGGGGTAGGGAAAGTGTTTTGGGGTTTGACTACTCCCCAGTTCCACACCAAGATTAAAACCTGGCGTTTATAGTCACAAGCATCTGACTAGTGTGACACTACCTGACTAACCCCTTTTCCGAAGGAGTTACACGGGGGAAGCCAGTGTCTGCCACAAAACTTTCCATTTGTTTCGCAAGGGGTCATGAACTGAACAACCTGTGAGCAAGGCCATAGCAGGGGTTTTTTTTTAAGCTTTTTACGTTTTTCAACCTATACCTTTTTGCCTGAAAAAAAAAATAGGGAAAGGGAAACCCAATATTTGCACCCAAAAAAACCTGTCCCCAATGCAAAACGGCCACCACAATATAAAAGAAAATCAGGGGGAAAATCCTTTAGTTGCCAGGAAACCTGATGTATAAAAATATAATATAATATATATTTTAAAAAATATATATATATACGCATATAATCTTTTACTTAACCTTTTTTCCTTTTCACTGTTCAAAAGCGCTGTGGGTTGCCCGTTGTTTTCTGATTGAATCACATTTTGGAGCTTTTTTCCTTCTGAATGGGTGACTAAGCAAGTACATGTGACTGCAGTCAACCAAGTGAACAGCTCCAAATGGTAAAGTAAGCAGAGGGCACTAAACATTTTGCACCAATGGGGGAAACTAAAACAGGATTTTCCCCTTTGGGGGAAAAAAAAGAAATTAAATAAAGACCGGGAGACCCAACTGCGGGGAAGGGGCCTAGAAAACAAAAAGGCGAGTAAAGTTTTTTTTCTTTTTTATCTATTGGGCACCAGCAGCTTACTATTTTATTTTTATATGAACGACAACCCCTTTAATTATTACTCCGATAACAACCCTAATTTTTCTCTTTCCCTCGCCCTAAGCAGACCATTTCTTTTTTAAAATAAACCTGGGGTGACTGCCCAGCCCTTGAATGCTGGGAAAAACCTCCCCAAATAACTATAAATTGTCAAAAATCAGGTTTTTTAAGGCACCCATGTGCCGGGGCAACAAATTTTCACAGATTAAAGGTTTCCCCCATGAAAATTCACTTTTATATTTTTTGAGTTTTACAGCCCGGATCATGGGCTAGCTCGTTGGGCAAAAGGGGACAGGTTTTTGGGTGAAAATTTATTTCTTCCATTTTTTTAAATCGGGGAAAAATGGTCATACGTGTGCAAAACGTACAAAGCAAAAAAAAAAAAACCTGCCATCTGGGGCACTTGCTAAAAAGGTTATTTTCATTTCATTTGACCCCTTGGAAAGAAAAAAATTTGGAAAGTTCGTGTGCAACACTGACTTCCCCCAGTGAAAACCCCTCTCGGGCCCAAATGGTTAGTCCAAAGTTTATCACCCCCTGGGGCCCCAAGATGACTTGCTGACTTTAAATAGGCCGGAAAAACCCCGGGCATGGAACATGGGGAGTATCACATCCCCCAAACATTTTGGGCCTCTCCCATTTAAAAAGCCATCCCAGAATTGCTGGAACAGCCATACTAACATTTAAACATGTGTCAACTGCCTGATGCAGCTGTCACATCTATCTAATGGCTCTTACTTCACAAAGTCTCCTTACCCTTTGGGGACCATCCCAACCCTTCGCTTCTCCGGGAAAAAGGAACCCTGGCTGGGTTTATAAACACCCCTTGCAACTTTTCCCAGCTGCTCCCTTTTAACAATTGTTC